>DWFV01000529.1:0-13906 GCA_018246775.1 Parelbella machaon machaon
GAGTATAGTACACTTCTCAGATTCACGAGTGACGAGGGGCGGCAGAAAAGTTTTGAGCCCATGTACCTTTAAGTATTACTAATGACTCGCGCAACACACTACTAAGTGCGGGTATCCTAGGGAGTATATAAGACAAGTTTCATGTCATTAGCATCATTACGCTTTTTGTAATTGAACTGTACTGCACCATGTCTGCGTCATCTGCACTTTGCATGAAATTGGAGTACAGAGCTGTCATAAAATTCCTTACAAAAAATTCTGCATACCAATATTTTTTTTGGTAGTTAAAAGAATTCTTGAAACTACATAACTTTTTTTCCGTCCTTTAAGTATTACAGCACAGAGTTGTATGTAACAATCATTCATTATTTATAAATACACTACATAGGGTCAATCACACTAACCTCTTTTATTTCATTCCTAGAAATACGATCTCTCCCAAGAAGTGTTACAACACTTATCTTCTCATCGCAATAAAATTGTGTACACAATTGCATTAGTATTTTTTTAAGCGCATTGCAGAAACCCGCGACGATGACGGCAACAAATCTGCCGCTGCGACTGTATTGTGTGTTGACCTCCATGTACCATTTGTCACATCACGGAGTTTAATTGGTCACCAAATCTAAATATCCTTTGTGCTGTACTATATTTGTCGTTTGTACAATAAAAAATGTCAATTACAAATTATTTTAATTTTATTCGTAATTTCGATGAACTCTTTGTCTTTTCCGGGTGACCTGACAAATTTCACCAATCCATTGTAAGACATTTAAAAAAATCGTTATAACAATAATTTACTATTAAATGTTTCGTCAGTATTTATACACATAATTATATATGTACCAACTTAACTCACGTACGTTTTTCGGGATGGCCCGACTAGTTTCGGACCTGTACGAGGTCCTTCCTCATGAGCTCCCGCCGCTTGCAGCGAGGTCGCAGCGGAGACTGCGCGCCGCCGCACGAACGCTGAGGCGGTGCTGCGTTGTCGACAGTTTTTATATATCCTCGATTGTCTCGTTGGTCGATTTGACTGCCTCGTTGGTCGAGTGGTTGCAAGCGAAACTGCTGATCGTGAGGTCCTGGGTTCAAATCCCGGGTCGGATGCTATTAGATTTTTCTAGTTTAGAATTTCTAGTAATGACTCGGAGTCTGGAATCGTGCCCGGTGTATGGCAATAGGCTCACCACCTATTCCATTGGACTTAGACGTAAGTGGTGAAACGTGGGAGTGTACTACGCTCCACTGCCTACCCCTTCGGGGATTACAGGCGTGATTGTACTTTTTTTTTTAACATTTAGTGATAATGACTTGCACATTAGACAAGCCTGTTAGTAATTCGTGATTCTCCCTATTAAATTGGGGATTGTGTTTTGGATAACATACATTTGGATCGACCTAATTATTAAGCAATGTGTACTTATGTTTTTATCAGGTGTCTGATTACCATAGCAGATTGTCTGTAGTTCAGGATCACATACGCAGGCATGAATTACCCCATATTTATCTATATGTAAATATTCAAATTATATTAATCGACATTATTCTTGTACCCTCTTAGGGACCTTGTCAATAGAATTTATTATGTTGTCATAACAATTTGCAACATACTTCAGGTCTCTTGAAAATACGTAAATATTATGTAAAAATGAAATACATTTTTATGTTAGCGCAGTGAGCAGTTATTAAAGCATTAAATTGTATCAACCAACTAACTTTGTTGACAGGACAGGGCGTGATAGCACTCATTGGGGGAAGCCTATGTCCAGCAGTGGACCGAGATAGGCTGATGATAAACCAACTTTGTTCAGGCAACATAAGTTGCATCAATGCAATTTCACATATTATTTAAGAATTTTCTTGAAGGACACAAATAAGTCTGTTTCTATATATAGGGATTACTCATTAGATAAGTTACGTAAGAAGATTCAGCTACCTCTTCTCAGTTCTTAATCCAGCCACTTCAGAAGTATTTAATCAATTCATATTATAACATTATCAGAAAGCTACAGGGTTAAAATACTTACGCATGCCATTGATAGCCTTTCAAGTGGTGAAAACACTGCAGCGATGGAAATACCAATACAAGACTCATTATGTTTTTACGTTTCTCGGTATTAAGATCAACGTTTTCCGGTCAATTATCCGTATTAATAAACGTAATTATTATATTAGCTCATTTCATGTAACTTTCGAAGCAAAATATATTTTTAGTAATGGCAGTGATAACCTAGTGAATTACGATTCTGTATCCCATTCTGGGCCATTTCCAAATCTTGACAAAAGGTTAAATATCGCTTGCTATAATAGTGAAGGAAAACACCATTAGGATAAATCAATTTTCGTACAAGTTATCTTTCCAGGGCCTTAAACCAGCCAATTTTAGCCATCATCTACAACCAAACCAAAACTATTTGAAACATATCAATGATCCCACACCATGTATCTATAAAAATCATCTACAAGCCATGCTAGTAGTCCGCGTGTTGCTGTTTCTAAATAGTAAATTCAACCTTTTTTTATTAGAAAGGAACATTAATAATAAAATCCGACAACATTACCGAAACTGATTTGTGATAGAGAAAAAAGAAAATAAAAACACAATATTTCTGTGAATAGTATCTTCTCTTAATCTAACATAATATATTTTATGATATAATATAGCTGACTACAGAACGACCATTTTATCTCATGTAGGCATCCGGACATACAAAATATGATTTCAATGATCGGGTTCACGGTAAAACAAACACAAACTAAATAATCTATATGTTACAAATACATAATAATTATTTAATATCAACTATGCTCTTACACAATGATAGATCTTATCGACTATAGACACTAGAATAATATTTACACTTTGTTTCAAATATAACAATATTTTTTTTCATTTATGATATTGTGATTCGTGTCCCTTTATAAATGAAAACGTGATTTGTTTTTAAATAGCATTAAAAAAATAAATCTCCCTCTTTCCCACTTTTTGCCCATGTAGCAATATGCTTCATTTGTTATAACGTTCAACAGAACTGACGCCATCACGTCCCCGAACGCGCATCAAAAGCATTAATAATAACGTTTTGATATAAAAAAAATAATGAATAATTGCGATAAAAACGCATTTTTGGAAGTACGCCATACGGATACCTGAATTTATGAGAACACAAGTTTATGAAATCGTATGTACTTTACGGTTGTTAACTGTATGTATTTCATAGCACCATAAAACTTACATTAAAAAACTTATAACTATAATTATTAGATACAATAATATGGAAGATACAATTGTGATATTACGCGCATGAACATTATCTATAGTGTATCGAGTAAGAAACAAATTCTTACTTGCATTCTAATAAAACCACGATTATCACTTAACACAATTGATTTACGCACATTAATTTAAAAGAAAACATAAACATAACAGGTAGGTACTTCCAAAAATACGATATATTTACTACTTTCAATGTTCAATCACGTACCTACACAAACATTTTCGAGAAAACTCGATGCAAGAAATTACAAAGAAACTTTAGTTAAAAAGACATTTTATGAGAAAATATTGTACCTTTCTAACAAAGATCATACGTTACACTTGCCCAGAATAATAGCAGCAAATGTCAAACCGCTACTTACCTATTCGAACCAGATATAAGACCAGACACACAACAAATTAAAAGAATACGTTTGATTTTTAATAATTGGTTTACAATGGCGTATCTATTTACAAAATATTAGCAATCAATAAAAATTAACCAATATTATTATCACTGCAGATTTACAACACATCAATGTTACCACCTGTAACGCAGAGCAGGGACATTTTTTTACGCGCCCAAACATTTCACCCAATTACGTGTCACAGAGATTTGCGCGGGTAAAATTATCGACCCGCTATTGGTGGAAATAATAACGCGTTATAGTAGCGGTCACCGCCATTTGTACGAATGTATACCAGTTGATATACATTCGTACATTTAATTTACAAAATCGCGATTTTTCATACTATTCTATATTTAAAATTAGCTAGTTAACATTGCTTTCAAAATTTTCAGTAGGCACTAGTTGTATGTCTTTCATTGTGAATACATAATATTGTTGAAGTGTAAGCGTGATTATACAGCACATTTTTCAGTAGTATCATTTAAAGCTGGTACAAGGCAGGCCCAGTAAAAAATAATATTCCAGAAACAGCGCTACGTACAATAAAGCAATGTATTTTTAAGTTCTCATAATCACAGCCCAGTTATCAAATAGGTACGTACCGAAGTGTCTGTGAATTGGAATTCAAAACCTGCCGTTTTTACTGATATACGAATTCAGTTGCAAACTTTTAATGTTTTTAACGTACAAAATTTCTCATATAGGGATTAGTACACTTTTGAAAATAGAAAAACTACAAAGGCGAAGGTGTTCATGTCCATTAGAAACATTTTGCGTTGCCTTAGATGACACTCATAAAGCTACGTTATTCGATAGGGCCATAAGAAAATATTTTGTCACTAGACTTTCTCGTCTTAAAACCTGAGATCTAACCTATAACACATCAAAAACACCACTATTGAAATTTAGGCAAATATTTTTTTTCATTTAAAATTACAATGCAACATCACGTCTTTATCTCTTCGAAGATATAGGCAGAGGAGTGGAGTACACTCCCACGTTTCAACGATTACGATATACGTTCCATAATTAAATAGGTCGTAACAATATTCACCGGGAACAAATCTGGACTCCGAGCCACTAATGGGAATTTTAAGTTAGAAAACTCAATAGTATCCGATTTGGGGATCGAAACTAGGTCCTCTCACTAGGAAGTCGCACTTGCATCACGACTAACGAAGCAGTTTTACAAATTATATAAAAATAAGAAGAATATGACTGCACTACGGCGCTATCAATACTTTGTCACAATGGCAAAATATTGTTAAACATTACACAAATGTATTACATCGATTATTGCTTTTAACGGAACGACGTTATTATAAATGGCGTAGATATAATGTCTCTCATAGTTAGTACCTTTGTAACTATACAACAGTAACTATGTCGAGTGGTGTTATCGTTAAATGATTTTAAACATCAAGTAACAGTTATAAAAATGAAAATAAAGGAAACTCTGAGCTGGAGCGACGCTGATACGGCGCCTAACCGATTTAAAGTGTCAACTCGAGCGGCGCAGCTGCGGCGTCCGGCCGATTTGAAGTAAAATACTTTCGTGGACTAGGCTCTGCTGACGTCGTAGCCAAATCTTAGCTCAGTTTTGTTAGTCTTAGCGTAGCATTCGCTTGAAACAGTCTTGGCAGTAAATATAGTAACAGAGTTCTGAAGATACTTTACGAACAATTGAGAACATCATATAAGCAGTAACGAGAACAAGCGTTTACGTCGTATTCCGATGAGACCTGATTAAACGGGAAGCTTCACGTAATACTAAAGGGGCCAAAAAGAGACTGCGAGGTTTGTTCTAACCGTATAACTCGCCTGGAGGTTGGCGGAAAATTTCGTATTACTGTGATGCGTGTCCTGAAAAACCTAGGATGCACCTTGGAAATTGTATAAAAAAATATCACACCAAAACTTATTACAGAGTGTAATATTTATCAAAGTTTGTTGTTGTCGACATATAAATGAATAAATTGGTGAAATTTTATTATCTGTATAAGTTTGTTTGTTTATAAATATTTGTAAAGTATCTACCGAATTTGGCCAAAATCGTCTCGAGTTGGTGGTTTGCGTAAGCGAAAAAGGCCTCAAGTGCCATAAATAAATAATTAAGTTTACACTTAGATACAGAATCGATTTATAATGAATTTTATTACAAATATATCGTCACGTCATATCACACACGGGATAGGCAGAGAGCAATTAATAATTGTAAAATAAACCAAAATCACGATGAAAACAAAATTATTAGGATTCATTAAATAGAAGTGAAATTATAAAAAAAATCATTTTTCGCAAAAAAAACAGTAAAAATAGCTTCAATCGTTAATCGTTATTAAATTCAAGCAGTTATGGTGAATCAAACTACTACCAAGACTGAATCATCCGATGATTCCCTGGTCCAGCAGATCCTACTATAAATTCTGTGTCAAGAACAGCAAAGCGATTTCATCGGTACATTTAAAAACAATTACATCTATGTTTTTCTTTTATCGTCGAATTATTTGTCAAGAAACAAGTTTTACTTTAATTTACGTTTTGCGTTAATCTCATATAACAGCAGAGTGCTCATAACTTTGATGCGGTCATGAATCACATAAGACATGTAAACGGCGAACACGGTCAGTCTGTAGATGGTTGACCGTTAATGTTTCATTGTTAGAAATGTTACAGAGCCTCGGTGTGTACATTGAACGATCGGTATTGTTTGACGATAACAATCGTTAAACGTTATCGAAAGCCTCCAGGGCGGTTAAAAATACTCACTCACCGACAGGTAACACAAATAGAATAATTAGGTTCTGTATAAACGTCAAGTCCGGTCGATGGTACAGTTTCGTCTCAGAATAAAACAAAAAGTAAACAAGAACTGATAAATTTCTTCACCGAATGTAATATCTGTCTTGTAGCATTTATACACAAAGCCGATTCCTCCTTTCGTTTCATTACCATTTCTGTACAAAAATAAATTGTAGGACACACACATATTACTTAGTACACTTATACATATAATATATAAATATCTATTATATACATAGGCTAAGATCACTCACTAATTTTTAACATGTTGGTGTTACCAATTTATTAATTTTCACATTACACAATAATGCACTATAATGAATAACTATTCCAATATTAAATTTATTTTCTCCGTTCAATTTAAAACTACAGTATAAAATTTAGTTTCGATCAAAATATCAACATACGATCATTTGCTATATAAAAGAAATGAACCAAGAAACGTACCACGAGAGACACATACACAGAATAAAAGATACACACACACGTACACATAAATAGGATACGTACACTAACATCGTTATCATTATTGTAATATTAGAGGCACAAATGAACGATATCGAATCTTTCGAGATACAATAAGCGCGGAGGCAGAACGGTGCTGAAATTATTATTATTAATAAATGCGAAAAGAGCAGCAAATTACAAAACAGCAGTAACTAGTGGCAGCTGCCGGCCACGAACATCTGCGACCGACCTCAAAGAGCGACGTTTACCCAGGACTATTAGTTGTAATTATTATTATCTGTTAAACACTAACGGTTTTAACTTAATGGTTTAAAAAGGAATCTATCCAAGCCGTTAAAACGACTTAAAAAAAACTTCGCTAAACAAAAGTAACTTCACCTATGAAGTTTTCAGTCTATATTATTTCCATGTCGCTGTTCTAAGCTGTTACAAGATTCAAGCGATGGTAGCACGATACACGACTGTGAAAAATGTCTTATAGTAACTTCTCAGATGCGTTTAGTTATGTAAAAAAGAACATAGTCACATTAATTCTGAGGCGTTAACCAATAACAACTCTACGAAGGATATGCTGTGAAAGGACCAAGAACAAAAACATCATATAAAAGTCATATACGTTTGACATTTGAAATTCCCGCTATTGCACCGAATGACTTTCCCGCGCTTATTGCACGTCGACGTACCGTACCTACATCTCAAGCATTCACTACAACTACGTTATGAGCGAGGGATACAGTCCTACAATCATTTACCAACAGTATAACCAAGCGAACATCACTATTCAATTACATTACCAATACAACTCTCTATATAAATCATAATCTGTTCTCTATATTCAATAATAATAATAAATTTAATAGATTAAAACATCTATTATATAATATTATATTTTGCTATTAATTATTTGTCGTTTATATATATATATATAAATATATACACACAAATGTGTATATATTTTTCATTATGTTGTCTGTGACATCTCAATAGACAAATTCCATTGGAAATAAGCAATAAGCCAAGAATGTCTTGTCATAGATTTTTCTATGCAAAAGAGATACTTATACTATTAGAAAGCTCACCTTTCAAGGTGTTGACTAAAATGAGACCATATAATCATATTTTAAAAAGGCCAAGTAACTGATGCTTTATGCAATCCATGTAAGCAACACATGATGTACTCGGAGCTAATCAGGTTGGTATTAATGAGCTATGGCTTACACATGCCAAAATAAACTGGCAAGCACTCATGACAGGAGTTTAGTTCAGTCAACATCCCTCCGTTCAGAAACGAGTATATGACAATTGTTTCCATACATTCACGACAGGACCACCTACAGTGCAAATACAAACAATGTCTCAAATATTTAAAGCTTGTGTATGAATATATAAAACAGCTAAGATATTTCAGTCAATATAATGTCATGATTTTGACTGAATTGGACTAACATTAGCTTGAATTTTAACATTTTCTCTGGTTAATATGTTCCATTCGAAAAACATTTATTGCTTACTCCAATCGTACTCGTCTACAGGATAAATATTTAATAACAATAAAATACGATTTGCTATTTATGCCATTAAAGCTGCACAAAAAGATGTAAAAAAAATGTCCATAATACTTGTTAGTATCATGTTTCATTACCAAAAAAGTGGTAACACTGCCCAATCCGTTACTGGCAGTGCTCCCATGTGTATATGAAAAGAAAAAAAAGCAATTTTAACTCTTAATGACATCTCAACATATAAAATAGAAATACTGACCTTATTGCACACAAAATAAAGATCTCTTTCAATTGATATGTGTCACTACATACTTACTTCCTGTTAACACATAAAAAAACTATTAGATTTCAAAAATAATGCTTCTAAATGTTACCAAAGGCAACAGTTGTATATTTATGCACTTAATCATGCAAGTGCAATGTGGTACACAGACCTTATTCCAGGTCTAAACCAGTTGAGGGATGACACAAACCAGCAAACAAAGTTTTGTTTAAACAATACACCAAAAATGAATACAAAAAACTCTTTTAACATAAATAAATAAAATAAACATGTTTGATGAGAAATATTACTTTCAACAGCCATTTTATTTCAACAGCTATTTTAATTCTAAAGTAAATAATATGGTTTTTATGTATGTATACTGAACTGAGTGTATTATATGTATAAATAAAGTCCAAGGAAGTGTTTAGATAGACATCTAAGGCAAGATGTGCCATGTAGACACATGGCACATCTTGCCTTATCATCATCATAACATTGGTATATAAAACTAAATGTTCTTCAGGTGCATTTGTAGGGACTATGTAGGCATGGCAAATATCTACCAATTGATTTGAACATCAGTCAAACAAGAACACAACATCTGTTTAACTGTAAATCCAGGCCTAGTAACTAGCAAAATATTTCATAATAATATGTTCTGGAATGTTCATCATTCAAAACACTTCAATCTGAAATGCACCATCTTACTATAATATTAAAGTTTAAAATAGACCGAAGGGTTTTGAAGTAATGAAGCCAAAACAAGAACTCATGTTTTATCCATTTGCAACATTAAAATAAATATTTTATCACGACATTGTTAGCTATTTTCATCAAAGGCCGCAATATATTACAGTACATCAGTGTTATAGACTGTGTAACAACATGTCCATATTGTTAAATTATAATAATTTATTTCTATCTAAAATTTCAGTAAATGATAATTGAAATTGGGTTTACGGACCGATTGAAGAGTAAATATAAATTCAAATAGAATTAAATAAAACCATAGTTTTGTTAGTAAATAAATACGGCTGCGTATTGGTATAGTCCTAATCCACGGTAGGAAATTAAAAAGAAACAAAACATTAATGTTTCACGCCCCATAGAGGCAAATCAGTTTTTTATCTTCCTTCCAATTCGCTGACTTCACTGGATGGTTTAGGCCGCCACACTTCATAAACCTTCTCATTTCTCTTCTATCACGACCATTTAAACAACGACACGAGAAAATGTCCCAATATTAATTTAAACGCTAAGCGCGTAGTCCGAACACGAATTTTATTACTTAATTTTGTAAATCTATATTTAGTAGGAAAAGGCGAGCGGCCGACGCGTTCACTAACGTACTGTACAAAACACCTTTCATTCATTTCGGGGGCTCCCAGTGTTCATCCTTCTCGTTCCTCCGATGTTCTTATGACTAAGTAGCGTCGGTCGCGGGCGCTGCGCCCTTTCGAAGCACTTTCTAGGGGCGCACCGCACTGTCCCTGTTACTGCCCGGCGGCACTCGCGCGCCGCTGTCAAGCAGCAAGTTCATTTGTATCCTGCTATAAAGTTACATTAAATTAGTTTTCATTTACATTAAGAGAATGAAAAATATATGTATATTATATAGTTAGTTGTTAATGCCTTGGAGTTTTCAGATTTTTTCAGGATTTTATTTTAGACCCTAAAAGTAGAAAGTGACAAGCAAAGATGACATTTATTATTCATAAGATAGTTAATAATGAACTTGTTGTATAGCAATCTGTTCTAATGAGAGCCCCCAAAATACTCTCGGAGATTATAAAAAGAAAAAGGGTAAGATTAAACATCTACATTGTTTGCGTGATCTTCAGTGACATTTCTGGTTTCCATAAATTGCACTATTTATCTAAATAGATAAAATGCACTCGTAATTGTTACTTTTGATTTTGAGGTGCAATAAATATATTCCACGATTTTTATGAATTAATATGGCAGTGCATAATAGTAACTACTAGTTAAACGCCCGTGCGCATTAAACGTGCGTTCACATTTAACGGTTTACCGAAACGTCTTTCGCATACGGTTTTCGGCGGTGGATGCAAACATAATAGTTATATACACACCTACTTCATTCATTCATTAATTCATAGTAAACTATGTACGTGACGCATGTGCGCCCTTTATTAGCCTGAATCTAGCCCAGCCTATGACATGATAAAAATGAGCGGTTAGAGCCGGCACCTAGTCGGAGTCGGAGTCGTCGTTGAGCGAGGAGCGCAGCTTGGAGAGCGTGCGGCGCGCGGCGGGCGTGCCGTCCTCCTCGTCCGACGAGATGACGATGCGCTGGCGCGGCTTGACGCCCGTGGCGCCGCGCGTCATGCGCCGCCCCACCGCGCCCTCGCCCTCGCCGCCCGCGCCGCCTGCAAGCACACACACCTCTCGTTATTTCATTTTGTTGCCTTCATCGTTATGCATTGAAAAATTAAGTTATATGCATGCATTGACAAACTGAGCTTTATTGTATTGTAAAGTCACGTCTCTACGTTAACTAATATTATATTAACATATATCATCATAATATGCTGTTATATTCTTGTTTTTATTGTAATAATTATTGTGAATTTAAATTGTTATTATAGATGGAATAAAGTTTCCTATTATTAGTATTATGTTAAATATTATTGTTATTAATTTACATCTTGCTTTTCTATGCTCATCGCTCAAATTACTTCTACTACTCTGTATTTGCAAATCAACTAGAACTTCAAACATTTTGATGATTACTTTTAAACTTTACTATGATACAAATTACACTGACCTTCGTCGTCTTTGTGCTTGGCTTTCGCCTCCTTTTTCGCCTGTTTCTCCTGCTGCTTCTTATCCATTTTGGCCTGTTTTAACGCTTTACACTTCTCTATCGTGGGCTTGCCTTCTAAGCCTGCCTCTATTAGAAGATCTAACATCTTCTGTACACGTTCCTTGTTTTTCGTGCAACCTGTAAAAATCAAGTTAAAAAAATAAGTATTGACATCATTATTCACGTAATATTTAAAAAAAATATTTTGAGTAAATAAAAAATATTATCTCTTCAAATTGAGCCAAGCAAAAAAACGTGTATAAGCAACATAATATTGACGTTAAAAATTACCTAAATTAGTAATACAAAAACCCAAAATATCTCATTAAAAAATTTACGCAAAGGTACAATACCGACCTTCAACAAGCTTCTTGTAGTCGAAGCGGATGCCGGCGGCCTTGCAGAACTTCTTCATGTCCGTGATACCGGGCTGGCGCATCTCGGGCGGCACGGGTGGCCGGCCGCGCCGCGCCGGCGTGCCCGTGCCCGCGCCCGCCGCGCCGCCCGCGCCCACCGCGCTCGCCGCCCGCGCAGAGCTGTTCTTGGAGCCCTTCGGCCGCCCCGGCCCGCGCTTTAGGGGTTGCTCCTATATCAGCAGCGTGTCCATACGTCATCATATATGTATACGTAATAATACCTCACCTTGAGCAACACACCCATCGCTGTAGCCGCCTCTCAAGTAGATAACTACTCATTTTAAAATAACGCTCATAATCTGGACTAATTTCTGGAGGCTGTGGCAAACTATGGATACCTGTATTCAATTTTAAATAGATCTGACATATTGCATATATGATTTAAATTGAAACCATATCGGAAGGATATCTGAAAAGTCTAAGCCAGCCACAGTCTGCTACGGTGGCCAAGTGCGAGTTTATAAACTTCACACTTAGAGAACATTATGGAAAACTCTATTGTGTGCCAGGACACTGGCACCTGGCTTTTGTAAAAGAAAGCTTTATGTATGAGTAATATGTTTTCAAAAAAATATTACTCATACCATTATTATTACTGAATTATACACTCATATTGCTAACATTTAAATACATAATTTTAAACTCACATCATCGCTGTCCTCCGAACCGCTCCCTGAAGAACCGGATGATTCATCATCTGATGATGAATCCACTGTTGTGACCTGCGACACAAAAGGGGGTCAAAATTAATAAATATAAATTAGACAAACAATGTTATTGCGTAATTAACTTATAATACCACCATCTACAACAATAGACGACTAAGGGATGCTAAACATTGAGCTGTTTAATAAATGGCAAGCAAACAATAAGGTCAAAATATTTTTTTATAATATATAAGTATCATTTCCCTGTCCTGCTGTCAACAGTTGGGTTCAGTAAAAATATATTTATTATTTGCTGTATGGCAGTGGTTTTTAATTGACCTGCTGCATTCTTATGTAGTATGGTAACATTCATAAGTACATTGTACACTGTACTTATGAATATTAATTACCATTGGAAAATTTTGTGATACATTTCTTGTTTAAATTTGTTTCTATTTATCTGTCATTTTTTTCAAAAAAGTAGTCATAATACTGTATCTGTCTTAGCTACATGTAATGGTTAGTGCATATTTTATCGTTAGCAACTATATCGGTAAGAAGGTTCCCTCGCGCGCAGCGTGTGTAAGTAAGTAACGAGTGGTAGTAGCGAAGGATGTGGACCTCGCCCGCGAGCACGGTCCGCTGCTGCAACTTGGCGGCGGCCAGCTTGTTGGCGGCCGCCTTCTGCGCCGCGATGTGCGCCGCCTGCGTGGCCAGCCGCTCGCGCTCCGCGTTCGCGTCGTAGTAGTTGTACAGCACCGACAGCGGCACCGGCACGTCGCCGAAGTACACCTCGTTGGGGATGTGCGACGAGTCCAGGCAGTCGTCACTCCATCGCCTGCAACACGCTCGTACGGTTATACGATGGATCGATGTTTCTTATAGCAGAAGGAAATTTTTATATATGGTCAAGTACAAAGTATGAAGATGGCGACGTTCGTGAGATCGAGGGCAGACCACATCTGTCATATACATTTTTAAATAATTCCGAAACATTATCCGTTTAAAACATTAGTATAAATGGTTCGTTAAGATATCTTTACAAATGACTCAATTAAACCTAAAATATATAACGTGTAGGTTGGACGTAGAGAGATAAAAGATGCAATAGTCGTGCAGCATACCTTCTGAACTGTATCCCCGAGAAGTCTTTCCGGAAAGGGCGGATAGCGTATTGGTAGCCGGCGGCGCGCGGGCGTGCGGGGAGTGGCGCTCGCGGGGCGGGCAAGGGGGCGCGCGGCGCGGGCGGGGGAGCGCCCAGCGGCCGCGGCGGCGTGGCGCCCGCCGGCTTCGGCTTGTTCGTTGAGCCC
>DWFV01000530.1:0-13897 GCA_018246775.1 Parelbella machaon machaon
TCCGATAAATAAAATGTACCTGTAACAATGAATTAACAAAACATAAACATAAATAAAATATGGTTGTAGTACAAAACGAACAATCATATTTTGTTTAATCTAGTCTTTACATTAATTTACTTCAGTCGATACAAAAAGCAAGAAGTTACTGGAACTAAATCTCAACTGCGAAAAGAATTGTCCAATCATTTACCCTGTTCAAATTCAGGGTTGAAATAAGTGGAAAACAGTTTCGAAGAATTAGATTAATGTTGTGAACGGTCTTTACAAAACTTTCCAGGTTTTTTCCATAGTTTACGAGCAAAAGGCGAGATAACGGAATCGTTAATGGAATAGTCACCCGTTGCGCTCAGTCTGCGAACGAGACATCTGATTATCGCTTAGTTTTACAGAGCGTGCGATTTTGCGAATAGCCCCCCCTAAGCTTGCTCCCCACTTGTTGGGGATTAAGGTATCCTTTTGTGGAAAATATTGCAGAATGTGCGTTTAATCTGAACGGGAGAGGCCCACGCTTCGCTTGCTTTTTTGTTAGTAGAAATTTTTATTTTTATTCAAGATAATCTCGGAGCAATTTCACTGGCAATCGCTAGCTAGCTACCGGTCCTATTCAACGAGTTTATAGCAATTTACTCGTTACACAAACCTTAATAAGGGATTAGCGGAGTGCGAGTGGGTGCTTTGTATTGATTAAATCGATACGTGTGGCTTTTAACGGAGACACGACACATACATATACAACTAACCACATGTGTATAATTGATGCTACGACTTACATGTACAAATTAGTGTTCTATCAATACCTAAGTTATTCGGGGAGTGCTAGGCGAGAATGTAAGATATTAACGAAATGCTATTTTTAAGAGCGCATTACTGCACTTTGCCAATTAGTTTGGCAAACATATTTTTTTTAACACGGACAAGTGTAACCACCTCGTAAGCGAGTCTTGGGGTACATTCGGTACTCTGCTCCAGCACAGTACAGTGGATAAGGGGTAGTATCTTGCCTTATGCAATAACCCACCTTAATGGACTAATAATAATTAATTAATTATTATTAGTTAATAATAATTAATTAACCTATACTTAATTTACCCCCTATGTCCAGCAGTGGACGGAAGTAGGCTGATGATGATGATGATGTATGGATACTGAGAAATTTTGACACATTCCTATAGTTACTACTAAATGAAATCAAGCCAGAAATAGTTGGTATCGTCACAAGGCTAGTTATAGATTTTGCTCAACAACTGACCTGCAGGGAACTTCACGCTTCTCGTGTTCGTAATTGTGAAAATGCTGATTAATTGCAAATATATGTGTATCATATAATAGCGACAGGTTCCTTACTGGGTAGGCAAAGAGTTCTAAATGCTACATATCTTTCTTCTTACAGTTCTCGCATGCTTAACGTGCTTTATGAATGTGAAAAGCTGAGTAACCAATAAAGGCACTATTAATGTGACTTTGCGAAAACAATGTGTCAAAACATCCCCTCATTAATTGAAGTGACCAGCTTTATTGGCGGATTCTTGATAAATTATAGGAGTCACTGCTATCTTTATGGTCATATTGGCGGCGTTATCCTTCCCATTGCATGAAGGATGTTCGGGAATGAGGATGATTCCTCAAAGAGTAAATACTATATATATAAAAAGGACATTTGCAACATAGTCGATGTAATAAAACCGATCTGAATTAGCAATCATTCAATATGAAAGGTAGCATAAATTTTATTACAGAGAATAGAGTTTTGTAACAAAACTTGTTACCTAAAGAAAAAAATATTATTATTTCTATCTTAAATGCGTTTATTGAACAGTTCGTTTTGTTGTTCAGTTATGAAAATAAAATTTTGTAATTTAAATATTTTGAATATTTTTAAATTGTTTCCGAATTTAATTCTGTAATATGACTTTGCGATGTTTAAAAATGGATAATATTATTTAACGTGAATACGAATACACATTGGAAACATCACAGCTCGATAGTCCTTTATGCGAGGGACGATAAATGGACAGACCTTCTGTTCGGTCGTTGACTTTGTCCACGTATTAAATATGACAATTTTCCTTATACTATTGTGTTCGGAATATGCGAGTGAAAAATAGTACCGCCTGAAATATTATAACGGTGTCATAAAGAAAGCTAAAAATTTTCATTTTTTATTTCGCCGCTAATCCAGCCAGGTACATTAATTACTGAACAACGATAATATCGTGATTACTAAGCGAGTGACTAACTTTACGACCTAGTAACGTTACTTGTTTGGCAACTTCGCAAAAACAATGATTTCACATGCAGACTACTCATTGTCCAACAAATCAGGTAATATTTGAACGGAATTTATTCTATATGGTCAGTTCCTTGCAGATTGGTTAGCTAGGTTGTATACCAGAGTTCGATAAATTAAGAAGTGCAATGGTGGATATCGATATTTTCTTAGTAGCACGCATTCTCTTGAGTCACGACAGAAATCACTTCCAAGTATTTAAAAAAATAATATCAAAAACATCTGAAGGAGAAAGATATGTACGTACGTGTACAAAAAGTGCACGTGTGTTTACAGACTGACGAGCTATGATACGTGAATTCTAAATAAAAAGGAATAAATAAAAAAAAAGTAAAACAAAATTTCGCGTTTTTGTATATATTCGAAATAAAGTAATTATAACATAATTAACTGGTGAATCGTGCGTGCGGAAGGGTAACATGTTCCTCTGCTTCCTACCCCTATCTACCTCCCTTCCTACATCTTTAAGGAAATACAGGCGTAATGTTATGTTTAATAAAATTGATACAAAGACGTTTATAAAATTGAGATAATGTGATATTTAATTTCTATATCTACAATTTCACGAGAGAGTGAGTTCTTAAATATGGAGATGCACGTATCAGTAGAGTTAATATACCCAGAGAAATTAGTACAAAGCAGTTGTTTCGGCTACAAATTACAATGATTACTTACTGTATTGAATGATATTATAATTTATGTAACATAATGATATTATAATTTATGTGACATCTATTTAACGGATAATAAGACTTATAAACAATTGAATGTAACATAAAGAAAATCACGACTTTTGCTTCACGTAATATCCTGTAATAAAGGCACACCGCCAGACATTCAAGAATTTTAAAGTTATCATTCAAAACGTAGACAGGCGACCTCTGTACATGGACAGACACAGCCCTAGACTGCTATTGACGCTCCGTCAAGCGTGGCCCTCGAAGAGATAAAATGGACGTAGGGTTGCCTCCTTACTAATAAACTATAGAATTGTTCGAAAACCTCCACCCCAAAATTATTATAAAATTGTTTGAAATCATGAAACATACCCATAACTGCTACCTACGTATTTTCGGCTGAATGTTTTTGTGAAAATTATCTTACTCTTTAATCACAAATCATTCCTAATTTTTAGCAGGAATAATTTGATTTTTATAACCTACTCGTATACCTTATTGCTTGCGTTTTTATAAAATCATAATTATAGTTTTAATTGTAGTATTGTTAAGGTGTATTATTATGGAGATATAAAAAGTGGGCATTGTTTTCTTTGACTTGGATCCCTCAATTCCTTTGTAACTAAGAGTGGACAGCTAGCTAGCTCTAAATCAGATCTTTGTTGAATCCCTGATTTCTGGATTCTGGATTTAGTTTGAATATATATTTCCGCAGCTTGCCCTTATAAAACTGTATACAGCAAGACGCAATCGATTTATATCTCTAGGATTTAGGTCGAGTGCCAACCCTAGCGTCTATTGACGCAGCGCCGTCAAGCGTAGCTCTCGAAGAGATAAGACACAGCTAGGGATACCACCTCTACTTTCTTACATCGAATTTGTTGTTACATGTAGATTTCAGTCGTATATTGAATTTTATATTTAAAAATTGACGTCAGATGGAAAAAAATATCCAAGAGCATTTTTTGATTTTTATTTTTATACTTTCCGAGAAAAAAACCTACATTTTGTTATGAACTTAAAGCTATTATAAAGTTCATTTGCTCTTGAATATCGCAACTAGGTATATTACATAAATGATAGTTTATAACAATATTTGTTATATTTCATTTTACTCTATTATATGATCTAGAACACATCTAGAACAGATATATAAATTTATCAGTCAAGTTTCTACGGCACTTCGGGCGCATGTAAAGTTTTGTACCCAATGAAATCCAAGTCAAGAAGTCTTTCAAAATCGAATCCCGCTGAGTTTTTTAAAAAAACACCTCAAATTGATTTTTAATTATTTCACCGTCTCATAATTTCGCTTTGATTTCATACAGTCAAATTGTAATAGCAGTTGAAATATTAAAACAAAATTAGTGCCTTACCCACGTAATATACATAAAGTAAAATCATAAAATCAGTATGTTTATATTGATGGAACACAAACCTTACAAACAAGTGACACCGACTCTCTCTACTGAGTTGGTTAGCCGTATTACTGTTTATCCAATAATATTCGAAGGCAATTTTACTCATCACTGCATTACAAAACTTAATGTTAAAACAGTTTATAATATTATAATATGACCCAGAATCTGCAATCGAGCATGGCAACTTTTGTGCCAAAAACCTGATAAAAAAGAAAAGAAAAAAAAAGAAAAAAAGGTAAATTTTTAATATAAAAACGTTTTGTATGCAAGCCCTGACTGGCAATAAGCGTGATTCGCTAGCGCGCTGCGAGAGCCCATATGTCGAATACATTGCTCTGACGTCATCGCTTGAGTATATGAAATACACTCTTCATATGCTGAAATTATTTCACCCAGTCCTTACAGTATGAAGTAATACATTTAACGATGGATTCTTGGTTCAAAAGCGGAAGTAGTGACGTACTGGAAACCACCAAACGGTTGGCTCAGAATGCTGTAGCGATTTGAGTTGTCTATGTGATGTTGTCACTGAAAACTAAATACTGCAACTCTTATTACAAAACTTATGTATTTGTTTAACAAATACGAGTAAGGTATCTCTGTTTATCAAAGACGCTTTATTAATAGTGCGACTGCCTTGTTGGTCTAGTGGTTGCAAGCGCGACTGCCGATCGGGAGGTTCTGGGCACAAATCCCGGGTCGGGTACTAACTATTGGATTTTTCTGATGTAACGATTTATAAATAGTGAGTTGAAACAATGGATTAAATCCATGGTGAGTCAAGAGATGACGCAGGACATAAAAATCTCTCCTGTTTTTAAGCATTGAATGACTTGCGGTTAATTTCATAATTGTTCATTTTTAAAGTTTTCCCCTTCAGGCAGTCAAAATGTTTAAATGGTTTTCCGTGTTTCCGGTTAGTCCATGTCCGTTGGTAGTTAGTTGTTAGCTATTGGATAGCTTCGTTTTAGGATGCAGTGTGGGTTGAAAATGGATTTGTTCAAAAATAATCCTGATATCGGACACGTCTTTCAGCACAGTGAAACATTTGAATGCTTTTTACGGAAATAAACAGTTCACTGTATTACAAGAAAATTATTATTATTACCGCCACGTTAAATTATGCGTTATCGAATTGTTTTCTTCTTGCCATGTTAGGCTAGCAGTTTATATTTGAGCTTTTCTTTCCGTGAGTCTGGTCGAATCTTGGAAGACTGCCTTCTCATTGTTTGAAGACTCGTATCCAACAGTAGAATGACAAAATAGTTGTTGATGATAAATAAGGCGTTGTTCAATGTGACACGAATATAAGATTTGCAATTAACGTATTGAAAGTACGACGCCACCGTGCGGTTTAGAAGATGGTACTATTAAAAGTTTTTAAGTCAACTGGTTAGTTTTGTATTAGGTTCTATAAGATACACAATTCTACATTGTACACTAATTTCTTACTTAATTTGTCTAGTGAATTACAGAAAATTATAAACGAAGTCTAACTACAGAGTTAATATTTTCATACCACAAATTATATTTACCGATGTACCTCAAGCGACGGCCCTATTAAATCACCCCAGAGCGAGGGTGGCTCGGAGATATTGGCGCAAATGATTTCCTCAGATACAGGGATGTGAGGTTGAACGAGGATCGAATTTATATCACCTAGTCGACTATTTTTTCATAAACCTCTATTTAGCCTTCACTTGCAGTTCGTTTCGCGGGAGCTATATCAGCTCCGTTTTATTTCGATATTTGATATTAACTTTGAAACAGCATCCGATGTTTTAGTTCGATTAATACCTTTTTTATAATAACTACCAGTATATCTCATCTATGAAAGATACGGAACAAGAAATTGGTCAATTTCCGTTATTTACTTTTAAAATGTTTTGGAATAACTTGGTATCATATCTTGATCCAACCAACCAATCAGAACCAAACAATAAATATGAATAACTAAGTACATACTACATATATTACACGGAATAGATAATCGTTTTCGATTTCGTTTAAGCCCAATGGCGTGCTGTTAGAAAAGTGTATGTCCAGCAGTGGACGGAAATAGGCGGATGACAATGATGATGTGGAAATCGCATCCACAGTAGTCGGCTCAATAATCAGGGTCACTAATCGTCTGACCTAGAGACTTGTCATTAAATTAATATGTCAACAATTTATCTTTCTAAATAGATATTTTAATCGTGGATGGCTGGACGTGTGAAAGTAGAAATCCGTGAAGTAAAACAATTCGGTCTATCAATAAGATTTATTTTTATCAAGCTGTCAAGGCCTAGATTTTCAGAACTGAGTTCACTCATGCTGATCCTACCCCCGGATCTATCTTTCTAACTAAATAGATATTTTAATCGTGGATGGCTGGACGTGTGAAAGTAGAAATCCATGAAGTAAAACAATTCGGTCTATCAATAAGCTACATTTTTATCAAGCTGTCAAGGCCTAGTTTGTCAAATGTTCAAATCCTGGGCAAACATAGATATTACCACACATGCCTGTAAGATAAAAAATTACTAGCTACACCCTATAGCGATGGAAAACATCGTCGAAACCTGCATGCTTGAGAGTTATTCAAAACTGTCACGAATTTGTGAAGTACGGTCGACCCCCACTTGATCAGTGTATTATACTGTGGGTAAAATACAGCACATTTTAAAGAGAAAACTTATCTTCAACAGCGGAACTATAGAGGAGTCGATAACACATAGAAAGATCTTTACACATTTATAGGTACTATAGTCTAATAATATAGACCAATCACATTGTTAAGAATAACACTAGAATTAGTCTCCGCGGCGACGTGACAAAGGACTTCGTACAGGTCCGAAACTAGTCGGGTCATTCCGAAAAACATACGAGAGTTAAGCCGGTCAGAACATATGTATATAATCGATAAGACTAGATTTGACGATGTCGCTCGCCAGACCGCTCAGATCACTAGCAGCGCAAATACGAGTTAAAAAATTCTCGCCACGTGGTTTGTTTGGGTGCATGTTGGTAACAAAAGCGCTGTGTAATATTTAACAAACCGTAGACTCGTATGAAATATTTATCGAACCAGCATACTCCATTTCGCGGTTTCGGTTCGCTGACACTTTTTCGGGAGTTCCGTACCCAATATTTATTTAGTACGATACTGTAAAAAAAGAGTACTAAAGTAACTCGATAGATTTTGTGCTGGTACATTGTTAGTCGATTTTGATCTCGAAATAAAAAAAAAGGCAGAACTAAAAAAAACCCGTCAGTCTACATAAATTCGTATAGTTGCAGAACTTATATCGGATTGAAAATTTTAATATCCATCCGAACAGGAATTGAACGGCAAATCCTTTAATGGCTTCAGCATGGCAACCATTCAACCAACGGTAATTTAGGTTTTGTACGTTAAGAAAACTCCGTTACCGTATACAAGCTATAATTCCATATATAGTAAGTCGGTCTATGGCTCGAAGTTGAATGTAATCATACTATTTAGGGGTAGAAATAAATGCCTGAACACACTATATTTGACGGATGCTCACGAAGCGAGTGAAAATCGAAGCTGTGGTGGTGGGGATAAGCTGTCAACAGGTTTTAATGTTAGATAAGTCGATGTACCCAACACTTAACCTGCTTTTTGTCATCACATCCAATAAATATATATTTATGTAATGTTTGGTTTAATATAACAGTACAACAATTGCGAGTGACAGCAAAAAAATGAACTGGTAAGATCATAAACAGTGCATCTTAGCAAAATATTATTTTAAGCTTCGACTATTTACTACAGTTATTTCCACTATGAGAGGCTTATATTGATTTGCGGGCCTTTTCAAGAATAAATCCGGGTCACGGAGCGGACCGGAAGTCGCCCTGAAGCTCCACATCTCAATTGAAACGCTTCCGGATCTATAGCCACCAGAGTAAAAGAGTTACTCTGTGTAGCACCCATGTTATATTGAAAACGTTCACGACTTCGATTATAGAAACCAGCCATTTTTTTTTCTAATATGTAAATATTCAAATTGGAACATTTAGAATCTCCTGCTGTTATATCGTCACGTCAGTTCCCTTATAGAATTGCCTGAGAGCACAGAGTTCTACATATATCCTTAGCGACATACGGCATTAGTCGCCTGTGCTTAATGAAATATGTATAATGAGCTTGCCAATAATACATATGAAAACTCTGGTCTGTAAAACATCTCAGCATAACTCAGATCAGGAAACCTACAAGACTACAGATACGTTATGGATAAGCCAAATGTGCGACGTAGCAGAAATCGTTAGACAAAATTTAACCCTAAGTAGCTACAAAAGGATGAATGTCTTCTAAAAAAGTAAAGAAAATGCGAAAGGAAGTTGTAAAGAGAAGCACGCGAGCGGACAAGTGTTCATTACTGCGTGACGTCACCCCCAATTCTTATGGATCGGCACCCGGATATTGTTCCCGGAGCGACTTGTTTTGTGACGAATTGGGACTCACATTCCATTATCGACCTGGTATCAACGAGCAGAAAACTTGCGAAGGAAACAAAGTAAAAATTGGACAAGTAACAAAGACGGATTTGCGACGATATCCTTTAGAGGACATATAGGTAGATCTCAGCTTTGCCTGAAGTTATTTAAATTGAACATCACATATTCAAAATACAAGTTTAGCTGCTGTCCTGCAATTAATAGATCTTGGCCGGCTGAGTCCATGCCGTAATAAGATTTGCAAAAGATAACCTGGTAAACAGCTGAAACATAAAAACCGAAGGAAGTGTAACGATACGGCCGACTTTGAAATAGACAAAGACAAATGAATCGTGAACTACCCAGCAATTGGCCAACTACATATTGATTATTATTATATAGTTATTAGCAATGTTTTAAGTTTCCGAAATAGCCTGAAGTTTTGTACTAATTCCAGTACATGCAACAATCATGCAGCATTATTATTACGTTGCAGAAGAAATTCAGTTTGCAGACGTCAATAACATCGAAGGTTGTTCAGCCGTAGTGAAACAATTTACAATATGTATAAAAGAAATCGAAACAAATAATATAAAGCCGAAAGAAGTAAATACGGACGAGCGCCTATTACTATATGACGTCACTACCAATTCTTATAGCATGTCACCCTAATATTACTCTTTATACTATTGACCTCATTTTAAGAATTAAAACGTTTCAATTTTTATAAGAATCTAATGTAGTTGCAAACGAGAATCATTAAATACTAGAGATAACTAGTGATTGGTTTCTAACATAGATTTTGACTCATAACGTAACCAAAAAAAAATTCCAGGCATCAAAAAATATGAAATCAAAATAGGTTCAGCCATAGGCCTTAGGATATACAGATATCGTTTAGGACCCTCACGGCCTTCGCGAATACATTTAGGAAGAATAAATTTTACGGCTGAAATATCAGAAAATGTATGTATTTTATCATTCAAGCCCACTTTGAATCTCATCGCATTTTTAGGGCATGAGATAAACTAGTTTTGTTACAAATTGGACGCTTTGTTCCCCTATCGACCTACTTTCAAACGAAACGAAGCTCTGAATGCAGGTTTGATGCAATTGTTGCGGTCGCCGCTGTGTAGCTATCCTGGTTTCTATAGAGATGAGCCGTAAATTTTTGCTCTTTTCACGCTCCATTCCGTGGTAGTTTGAAATTATGACTTTCTTTTTTTTTCGAAATACCTTTCATTTTGTCTATTTGGACGATTGTTTTAAACTTCAGTTATATAATTTGCAATGGCCAGTTCGATTTACTTTCCTGTTTCCGATTTTACTGGACAACCAGCTCTACATTACGTGCTGCATCGGTTACATGAAGTCTTTTTTCCTAAAAAAAATTCAGGATTATTGTCAACACTAGATCGACACTAGGTAACGTCTAGCAGGTAAAAGTGGTCGCTAATCAGTATCTATCGCAAAAACGTCAATCGGCTTGCTATAGTCAACAACAAAGACTTTTCGAAGACCTAAAGCAACCAACTTAATGACAGATCGGGGAACAGGTTCCGTAGAATTTTTAAGCATTTGGTGTTAGGGTTGGCAAATGGCCTCAACACTTAGTATTCTTGTAGGTTGACAACTTTGATTGGAATCAAAATCCGAAACGTAATCAAGTCTTGTAGTCCAAACACTATGTCAATGTTTCTTCACGACAATGGTAAAAACGCTTACCTCTAGAGACACTACTGTTATGTGAAAAATGCCCGCATCAAGTCACGTTTGAAATAAAATAGAAAATTGTTTTGTTTTCCGGATTTTTCGGTGTGACGACAACCCTGCGGAAAGCTTGTTCGGCAAACCCTATTGGAATACAAGAGACACAATTTTGCTGCGTTCGCTACTACAGCTCTAAAAGTTAACAAAAAAGTCGGCCTTTATTAGCCTAAATATAAAAAATACAGGTGAAAAAACAATGAATTTTGACTTTATTTAACTTTTCACTTTAATCAACGACCCTGTGAGCTCGAAACAAGCTATTTTCAGCAAGAGCAACTAACTGATTGTTATCGAATTAATTTAGATCTGATTTATTAGGCTTTTTTAAGCTGTCACATGGAATAATATATTATTATGTTGAGTTGTCTCAACTGTGATTTGAATCGAATATAAAATATAACTAGTTATAGTCAGTTTAGCAGCCTTTATGACTGGAAACCAAGCAAAATTTGGATTTTATTTTGTTATAGTAAATATTATTTTTAGCCACTGACAGAAAATTGCAAATTTTTTTTTTTATTGCCATTGTAAACAATACTTGAAAGGTTTTTTCAACTTAATAATGAAAAAAAAAAATTTTTGTAATGAATTGAGGGGAGAAAGATACTATGATACATATAAAGTTAACTAATTGTGACCAGTAATGCATATTATATACTTGTCGACAAATACACATGTGTTTGGACTGCAATGACCGGGTTTTATTCTTCCGTGTGTTTTCTATAAAACCTATTGACTTGACGGATAAGTAGCATCAGCCGCAGAGTAAGTACGGCCGCAAGCTCACACTACCTACATACTTTACAAGAAACGTACTTACTTAAAATTTACTTTACTTTACTTTACTTATCCAGAACTGCATTCGTTTAACCTTTCTCAACAAATCGTAAACAACTGTCGGTCAAATGTTTATCGCCCAGTTAAACTATACTTTGAACTGGCTTTGAACGTTCCAAAGCGAATTGACACTAAAGTTCTAAATCTTATAATCCCGTTTTATATAATATAAAAAGGTGGAAAAAAAATATTTTCGATTTCCAGGATTTCAGATAAAAGGCAGTTTCGGATAGCCGAATCGACACCGAGCCGTTAATAAAAAGGTGCAGTCGACAAAGGGTTTCGGGACGCAATTTCCACGTGCGCCACTCCCACTATTGAGCTGCGTTTGTTAGGGATATTATACACAATCCGTATGTGAACAGAACACGTTCCTTGCGATGCTACGTGGGTACCACGGACACACTTTTTTGTCATCAATATTTGACGCGAACGAACACTCAGTCTAGATTAAAACGTATCTGTTGTTCGAATATTTATTTTCGTGCGAAGCACGGACAATTTCATACAGTTATAAGAACAGCTACATTACCAGATACCATTAGATATAAAATAGTACTGCAGTCTGCCTGGGGTTCACATAAAAGGTACATTGATTCCGTTAGGAACTAAGATGGAATGCCCAAAGTTGAAATCTCACTGCTGGTCGTATAGAGTCAATCAAAAAAGTTTTATTTTCATTAACATGCATATTAAAATCATACAAAATTAATACGATTATTGCCTTTAAAATGCCTTGAAAATTAATAACATTTGAGTTAAATGTTTAATCAAAGCAGAATTTCCCTCCAGTTAATGCCGCTGAGCAGCAATATTTATTTGTTGTGTGAAAGAATGGAGGATAATGTAAGAATCGATGTAAAACATCGCCTATCTAAAGAAATTTAAAATTTAAAACAACAAATGTATCTCCGCAATTGTAAGAGAAATATACATGCATTTATGTATTAAGGTGTTTTCAAGCAATTTTCAGCCTCATATTATAACTTGACTTCCAGCAAAGATTCAGAAGTATATGAAGTTTGGCAGCGTATCCAAGTAATGCGCAAACTTTCTTTTGAAAACTCTAGAGGTATGTGGAATAGAAAAATATTTTTTTCCTTTTTAGACCTAATTGAGAATACAGTATTTTATTTACTCAGTAGTAATCTAGTTTATTTTATTCAAAACAACATATAAACTTGGTAAATAATAAATATGGATGTTTATTTTGCATTAATATAAATATCCTTTACAATTTATCAATTGACTTAGCCCCTTTTTATATTTGATTTTGAGTTGCATCAAGGTCTGTAACTTGCGATGATTAATAACATAAAAAAATCTGATTGACAGTGGTAAACAATAAATACGTACATTAGAATATTTCTTGGCAATGACGTTAAAAATTAAAACTAGTTTCATCGTACATCTCAATATACTAGAATTATTTTTTAAGCCTGGCGCATTTAGTTTCATACAGCCGTATATCTTGCATTCACTTATTTCCAGTCCGTCTATGAATACAACTTTACCTTAAAATCTACAGCATACACCCCAACATAAATTGAGCGATACACCTTCCAGAGCGTTTTCAGGTCAAAGCGTTTTCTTTGTACCGCGCGATTTGCTTTTCATTCGGGAATACTTTATGCGAACGACTGGGCTTGCACACGGCTGGATCTATCCAGGTTTGATCCTAGCACTTTGTTCTGGTGGATGATGATGATTATACTGTGGTAGATATGCTCCCGGCAATTAATAGATTGCAGACTTCGCTAATAAATATGCCTCATGAGTAAAACATACGTTAAAATATTTCTCGACACTGGTTTTGCACTGCCCTATTAAAAGACAGTTTTTTTTTCGCATTAGTATAGTAGTAGGAAGTATGTATTTGTATTAGTGTCTAACCAAGGGTAGTTATAGCACTTCCACTGCAGCTATTTCTACAGGGAACCCATCGTTATTATAATTTGTATTTCGCTCTGAACGGTGTGCTTGTCAGTCCACGTGTGTACTGGAGACAACCGTTTCATTACTAAGGCATAGCAACGCATTTTTGACTAACTTAGAATAGAATGTATACAAATTATCGGTAATTGCATCTCTACTAACATATATTAATGGGGCTTATGATATCAAATCTTATTAGTAAGTACAGTGCTATTACCAGTCTAACACAATCTCGTTAAGAAGTTTTAATAACTGAACCAACTAACACAAAAAATACTATTACGAAAGTCCTCTTCGAGGTCGGTGGTAGCCATTATTTAGACAGTGGATGGTTTTAAAAAAAAGTAGACCCCTGGAAATAAATATAAAAATGATGAAAATAAATTGATTTAAATATTTTAAAATAGTATACCTTACATACGGTTATCGAAGTGGACATTTCACCATAAATCTAGAGAATCTTAGGAAACATAATAATTAAACTTGTCTCTCCACCAACGTTATCGACTATAGTTTAT
>DWFV01000531.1:0-13883 GCA_018246775.1 Parelbella machaon machaon
TATATATAAGCATACTAACGGTGTGTTATGCAACACATTTAAAATGTATGCTTTGTAACTATGTTAAAGCGTTCTCCTATCCTTAAAAAATTCAACTCTTGTAGTTCAGCCACGATCGTGAGCCCTCCGAGCGTTGCAAGCGTGGGAGTATATAAATTAAATAAAAAGCCTCGAGTGAAATGTTAGAATACTTCTTTTCTTAAGCTCACCACGAACCTACTCTAATATGTGTTTAACGCACTTCATTTTCACACACTTCAATAATAGGTATGTTTGTGAACAAAAACGTAGCTGAGTCTTATAATACATTTGACGTCATCCTTGCCGATGTCGAAAGGAATCCTATTAATATTCGGATTCATAATTCATCTGCACGTTTATTTATTCGAACTATTGTTTGGTTGACATTGTATCTGCACAGTTGTAGAATAACTGAAGATGAATTATTAGTCGTCGACATACTTTTTGGATTCAATTTGTGCATTATAGGTTTTGGTAAAAAAGGATTGAAAAGAGGACGGTGGGTATTTTAAGTTTTTTTCCATTAAACAGCCTTAACAAGCACTGCCTGGTATGGAATTAGATAGTCGTGTATGATGGTGTACGAACATCTTTTTTATAAATATTTATCCAGTGCGTAGTCAATATATTTGCGTATATTAAAAGCCCCTTATTCTTAATGTAAAGGTACATATAACAAGGTCCGCATGTAGGCCAAATGATGGAGCAATACAGTAGCATCTGCAAGCGATCCCACGATTCTCCGAAAGGGAATGTGGGCACCGTGGGGTTTCTGTGAGTGACCCCTGGTTATATGTCGGCGTAAAAATAAGTTATACTGACATTAAGTTGGCTTGCTCTCTCCGTCTTAAAACTCAAGTAAGCAGATTCGTTTGGCGAGGAAAATAGTACCTTTTTTATTGAGACAACTATCTTGCATAACATAGAGACAGCATGGAGTGGAATGTATTCTAAACGGAACTAACCTGGATGCGGTGGATAATAAATACATGAGCGGTATCTTAGCATAGGTAATGGCGGAACTCGTGGACCTATTAATCGGTGATGTTAATAATTGATGACGTAATGTCCTGTCCTGCGCAACTCACTTTAATGTTCATAAAATATTCCGTGATTTCCGAAGGAACGTTAGGCTTTCTCTAAATCTTAATTTACAATTCCAGTAATAAATTGTGTTACAAGATTTGAAAATATATGTTTAAATAATTCGAAGCCTTATAGAGTTATCTATTTAAAGAGGTATTTTGATTTAGAAATAATTCGCCTGCTGATACTTGTTATTAATTAACAATATGCCCATATGCCCACTAATAGATATATGTACTAATAAAATGCTCACGAACATTCTAATATTCGTTTCCTGAACACTTTTTGGATTAAAATATGGTGCTTTGTATGCTCCCAACTAATGTTCCTTTGAATAAAGCTTCATGCGACTTCACTCCTACATCTACATTTACGTACTGCATAATCTGAACGAGAACTAACAGCGGAGGTGTTGATTTATGCCGTCAAAGGTATCTGTTCCGATCACTACTCATTGTCGACCATGTCAGCAGTCGTGTTTCTGGTAAACACGAGATGAAGCAAATCACTTATTTCTTGAAACCTCGGACCTTGCTGCTTAGATGTTACCTATGTCGTCAGCACTGTAAATTGGAAATTCCATGGTACTTTATTATTAGCATACATATTTATTCGGATTTGGGAAAGTTTAAATGTAGATAGACTTCCTTTCCACTGATAGTCATGTCCCATATTTTATTATTATTATAGAGAAAGCGTAATATTACCATTTATTTAAAATAAATTTGTGAAGGTATGAGAAGATACATTTAGTCGCAGTTTACAAATACCTTACAATTCTTGTTTTTTGATTTTTCTTATAAGTTCCTTATCTGTGTACCAGGGTGTTTTGGGAGAGGATTCTGGAGGTCGTCTGGATTATAATCGTAGTTGCTTAATCTTCTGCCTTGCTCACTTTCGTGAGCTATCAGAACACACCTTAATTTGTCTGCTTTTAATTTTAGCCCGGAACACAGCGTTAAAAGTAATGCTTATATCTTGTAAATGCAAATTTATTTAAGTAAATAGTCTGCGCTGTCCATCAAAATACTCTGTTTCATTCTGTATCCATCGTAAAAAAAATTACGATATCTGATATATGGCGACCTACTCGTATGTATCTTTCATCGAGAGGTCGCTACCACTTGATGTCCTTTCTTCCTCAGGGGCCTCGCTTCGACTTGCTAATTTTAAAGTTTCAATTGCAGAAACATGTTTTACATGCTTGTGCAAAATTCAAATTAGTACATCTGAAAGTGGGTGAAATAGAGCTTTACACGCCGTTGAAGTGAATCTCATTTTTGACCTTATGAAGGACATTAGAATTTATTTACGTTCAATTATGTAATGTGTTGTACCTTTAAATTATTTATGATTCATTATAATATTTATCGGTATTAACTTAAAAAAAAATTAATATGTAATATCACAGAAATAAGTTTCAGCTTTCATATTCTGAGGTCAGAAACATACACATGTTTACATTTATACGACCATTTATACTCAAGAAAAACTATTATTATAAGGGCACTACAGTTAGTTGCTAGTTTTAATAGTTGCTAGTATTCCTTAGTTAATCTCGTTGCGGTCTCCGAAGCTTATTTATGTTAAAACTTCAAATGTACGTGTGACACTTAATTGTTAGCATGCTCTAACTACCACTTTCCTTTAACTAACAACCCGCCGTATGTGTTTATCTATTATCGTGATTAATTTCGATTCTTTTTTGAAAACTTTTACAGGTATAAGAAAATTGAGTAAAGTACTCAAATATTTAATATCTCTACCTTTCTTAAAATTGAATATTGAATATTTTCTCGTTGGTAATTTTTGCGAAAATTTCTTTGAAGTATTACAAACAGACAAAGGGTTAACAATGCGTGAACGTCAGTTGGGTCCGATAAAAAACTGTTTTACAATCACGTTTAAAGAAATTATACATTAATAAAATATAAATTGTGCTCTACTGGAAATTGAAGGCTTTAGAGAGAGAAAAAATTGAATTGGAATAAATAAAAGTCTTGTCAGTACGAATCTGAATGCCCTCGATTATACGCCCATTTTGAGTGACGGCATGTACCCGACTGAACACTTACTGATATGCACAACTGCTTTCATGAATTAAACAACCACATAATAGTTATTGTTTATGCAACATATCAATAAAATTGCACGACGTTCATATTAAGATGAAACTTTGTATTTTTCCCGTATACCTTAAAGTAATCATAATTTAATAAATATTATTTTAACTACGTAGGACTAGCATAACTGTTTTAACTTTAGAGTGAAAAGAAATATTATTTACTTTTAATTTTCATATTTCAATTTTTTTCAGTTTTTTTGTTAAATAAAAGTCCTTTCAGTCTGATTCACGGTATTTCGTAATACCGTATCACGTGGAGAATAGGATAGCTGTGATATATTAAGTTAGCGACACAAACATTTTATACAAAATGTTTCACTTTCATCACACTTTTATGTATATTAAGATTCTTCAGAAAGAAACCACTTTTGCGATTTCATGTTATCGCGTCTTCTCAGAACGGTTATTTTTCTCATATTCGCTGAAAAATAAGCATGTTACCTTAAATAAAGTGTACTTACGTTTTAAAGAGCACTTATGAAGATCGCAGATGTCTGCCTGAAAAAATATAAAGATTACGTTGTAGAAACTTATTTTTAGAGTTTTTTTTTATCATAGCTTAGTTAGGTTGCTACTTCTTAAATATTCCAGTAAATATATTTATATAAACAAGTGTTTTAAGCATATAATTTAGATCGAAAATGTTTTTACGGAAGGAATATTATGAAATTAAATCCTAAATACATGACTTGGTGTTTAAGCAATTGGTGCAATTATTGAAAATTTGGGCAGTTAATGAGAAATGTAAAATTCATGATAAAGCCTAGAGGGAGACAGTTATAACGATTTGTTCTGTAACACTCTTAGCCGGTTTGGGCTGATTTTAAAGCATTTTTTATTATTTAAAATCAAGTCGTAGTGACAAGCGCCGAATTTTAAGTTCGGTTGTGCACAAGTAAGCTCTGATTACATTAAAATCTAAAGTGTCGAGGGGTTGTCGTTCATTGCTCGTGTAAATAAAATGGTTGAGTAAACAGAGGATATGATTCAATTTAAAATTCACTTTAGCTGTTGGTCCGCCGTCTCGAGCTGTCGGCGTCGCGCGAGTGTAGGGCCTCTACGACATTGGCGCTCCGGAAGACATTTTTTAAACATTCAAACTTCGCAATGGTTAAAAGTATTAAAAGACATTTTTGGTAGCTTTTCTATCGAAATGACATGTCTTATCACTTGTTTTTCCATTTTTATTAGTTAATTATAATGGTTTATAGAATACGCTATTGTGTAGATGTTATAATTATGTGACTAAATATAAACGATTACTACATAACATTACTGCCGGATGCCATCAGATAGAGTTAAAAACGTGCACATAGTAACCTTGATTGCAGAAAGCTAGATTTCAGGAGGCTACAACTAACATTAAAATTGTTGGAAGGGGATAGGTCTCTACTAGTAATTAGAAAATGTTGATCGCAATATGTTTGAACTTGGCACTCTGAAGTTACGCTTTTGGACACAATATATCCTTTATTTTACATTGGTAACCTAATAAATAATTGTAATTGTAATTAAATACTGTTACTGCCACTACTTAATGTTCTATACTAAATGAGATTTTAATATTTTATCCCGAATGGTACTTTCAAGTTGGCGACCGTACGAGAGCGATAGGCCCGAAGGATGGTGGTTAGCGCAGGAGTGTCACAACTCACAATTCACAACGTGGAATAATTCATGAGGGCAGGGCGGCTGCGAGGAGGTGTTGTTCCATCTCGACGTTTTGTAATACCGACTTGTCCGTACGGTGAATAGATCACGGTAATAATGATTACTCGTCCCTTACTGACTGCAATGTACTGTGACATAATGTCCTTTGAACAGAATTTGTTTTGTCCAATACGACTTTCATAACGTGAATACAATCACCGTACAAAATTATGAGGATTCTTCGTAATCTAAAGAATTTTTTTATCGCCTTTCTATTTTTAGCTGATGAACAATTCAGATTGTAATGCTATGCTTACTGAGACATCCATTGCCATTTCTACTTAAACGTTAATTTCATATACTTATACACCTGACAGTAAAAAGTTTGAAGTAGTGTTTGAAGTCCTGACAGTAGGAAGTTGTTTTTGAAAATCTAAGGAGAGATAATACGAAGCAAGTAGTCAGAGTTACTTTGCGCACACCCGTTCATGCCATTGTGCCATTATTATGCAAAACTGAGTACTGACGAGTGATCGCTACGAAATGTTTTCTTGCGAACGCCGTTGTACTACATTTTGCCAAAAGGTTATTAGAATGTGGTCCGTTGTAAATATTTTCAAGGTTAGAGCTACGTGTTTTTGAACCTAATGTTATTTTTAGAGCACCTATTGTTATAAATTAGCCGAAACGAAACTACTATCTCCGAAATCTCAACAAGTTCGTTGTACTATAAAAATTCTAATAGAAGACGATTATTATATTAACAAAACAATGTGGAGAAGAATTGTAGTAGAATTGCCGTCGTCTCATGGTCGAAGAACAACGTCAGTCGATCATTATTTAACAAAGGTGCTTTCAAGGAGCGTTTGAAAACTAATAAAAGAGGAAGATTTCGTGACACGAATGTTCGGCAAGAAATAAAATCAATTTCTTCCTAGCAACCTCTTCTTACCTTCACCGTTTATTGCTGAGTAATTGAAAACGGGTGAAAAGTGATTGACATCTTTAATAAACCGGCTGCCAAATGGAAATTGGTAGCGCTTTGTTTCAATAAAAGAATAATGCTGTTAGTAAACTTGTTCCCGAATTATGTGGTAATCGGAAAATTATGATTTTAAGTGTCCAAGGTTAATTTGCGGTAATTCATTGTCACTGATATCTTCGTGGTTCATATTTTTCCAAACCAGAGGTTTTGTTTTGGCCTTTTAATAGTACTTCTGACCGTACAAAGTGTTATTACGATTAATGTAACTTGTATTAACGAAGGAGGATAACATCATCAAGAAACCTACGCACTTTAAAGTTCTTGAAAATGTCCTCTAAAGATTATGGTCTAAATCCTTCTGAGAAAACTCACGTGTAAGTGTGGAACGATAAAACTGGCGATAGTGATGAAGATTAATAAGTAAGATTTTATTGTAATAATTTGCGAGCACAGCGTATGGTGCGATATAAAGCAATTACAATCCTTCCCGCGACAGATATCATAAACGTGTTCATTCAAGAAATAATTGCACAGAGTTCTAAGCCGTACTTTATGATACTTTTATATCAGCATCAAAGAAGAGGAAAATTATTTTTTAAAGGGAATACTGCGTAATCATCTCTTTAGTCTTCGGACTAACGTTATTAAAGCAAGGTTTTAAATTCAAAGCAGCTAAAGTCAGCTGTTGGGACGACTGTGTACTCTTAATCACATATACATATGTACACGTAAGTATTACTAACTACAACTTTATATATTTTGAGACCTTCAAGCAATATCATTGAAAGTACGTAAATTCGAAAGAAAAAGCGTTACATAAGTATTAAATAACAGTGTTTCAAAGCATAAAGTATATGTGTTAATATACAGTCCATTTGTAAAAACGATATTAAGGAAGCTCAGAGTACCTTCAATAGTTTATCAGTATTTCTTTAATTATATGTGTTCTAATTATAAAAAAGCATTGTATACGACCTCCCGGTAGCGATAGGATATGTGCCAATTGCAAGTAACAAAAGTATGCCTGAGCGCAATAATAAGATCAGTTGTAACCACACATTATTACTATTGCTTTTTAAACCTCTGACCTCAATTCGTTTAATTACTGTTTTTAAATGTATTAGTTCACTTGACATTGAAACAATAATTTACAGATTACTCAATGAGTTGACGTCTGACTGGCGGCTTGTTAACAATCGGCATGAATTGCGAAGAATAGCGTTGTGAACCGAATTTAATTGTCTGCCACAATACCCATCTCGCCATATCTCGAGTTCGCTCCCATGCTTGCTCACTATTCATTAATATTTCATGCTAATAAGCGATAAGATTGATTACGACACGTTCTCAGCAGATATTATTTACGAGCGAACTTAACCCGGTTATACGCGTTGTAATGATAACAATAATACGAAGGAATTAGTTCGGTGGCAGCAAGTTCAATTATCGCTTATGTAAATTAAATCGTCTTCTATAAATTATAATGTTCGCAACACATGCTCGTTTTCGTATCTCGCACGTTTATTATGAGAAATATTACTTGGTTTACTTCAATATTATGTTTAAACCTTCACATAAATTACGTTTATGTAAATTGACGATCGAAACATCTGGCTGGTGGGTCATAGCAGTCTATCTCTTGTCGTTTATCTAGTTACTACATCTAATCACTTTTTAAGCGATCTTAACAGTCTATGAGCTAAGCAATAACCCTAATGAACAGAAGATGCATAAATTGTATAAAATCAGTGATAGTGTCCAGCCACCATTATCTAGATTCAACATTTAAAAAATTTTTAGGTATTATTTTAACAATTCTTCAATCCGCACTAAATTTTCCTTGAGGTTAGCAATGAATTTTAATTTTGGGGGTAACACTTAAACTTGAAAATTTACCTAAATGAGTATGTAAATTAATACAAAAACGTAACATCACGCCTGTAATCCCCGAAAGGGTAGGCAGAGACATGAGTGTACTACACTCCCACGATAAATAAATACAGCGATTTTTTTTTATTCAGATACCTGCTGTAACCATCATTTTTAAATGAACGGAGTAGTAAATACGAAGTACCGTATCAAAAATGAATAAGTTTATATGAAGAAATATTAATCTGGGCATAACTAGGCGACACGTTACATAAGAATATTTTCTGAGTTGTACACGAACAGAGTACAGAATGACATAAAGGTTGGTTCCTTTGCAAAATTAATGAATTGAGCCTCCGACAGATGCAGACCAGAGTATAAATCGTAAATTTGCACATGCGTGGTGTGGAATTGAATTCTATCTCATCTTGGAAGTATTGTTGGTATGACAGTCACGTTCGCGTGTACAGGACAATTCTTGGCGAAACCTTGTAATACTTGCGAAGACATATAGTCTAGACTACTCGAATTAAATTTATTGGGCTCTGTAAATTAAATAGCGTCAGTATTTATTTCCTTTTTTGTACATAACAGTTCAAGTATATAGATTGACTAAGAACAAACAATTAACTTTATTCCATCAAATAAATATGTATTGCGATGTTCTCTTCAATCGACCTTAATGTTTAATGAACATTATACATTTTATTAAATTGTTATAAAATAATACCATATTACCAATTTCATTGTTATGTATATATTGTTACATATTTCCTTCTTGATCTCCATAGATCTCTATATTTATCTACTACCTTAAGTACTTTTTAAATTGGATAGATTTTTTTATAAACGGCTATACAAGTTCGATATATTTTGTAACTTACAATATAAACATTGTGAAATTCTTACTATTATAAAAATATTAAAGAAAAACGGATTTTATTCAGGTTGCTTCGGTTACCGTAGTGGACCAATATAAACAACAGAAAGTCAGTGTCCAAGAGGGGAACGAATAAAGGGTTAATGATCATGGAAATCGTGATGATTATACTTCGATTAAACTTTCGTAATAAATATCTGTTATTACTTCATTATTTGTTAAATGAAAATAAACACACGTCAAGCGAAGAGGATAAGAATAGTGTTAATGAGATGCTTTATATGTCAAGTATATCTTCATTAATGGTCAAGATGAAATCATTTTATTCATAATATATTTTAATGAATAAGATCTCTTTAGTACTTAGATAAATATACTGTGTAATCTATTTGCACATATTTGTATTATTTTAAATAGAGATACTGTTATTACATATACAGGTAGCTGTTGAAGTGGGAAATTTTTATTCAGCTTACTATTAAAATTGTCATTTCAACGACTGAAAGGAATATGTCCCGCTGTTTAAAAAATGCTGGAACATAATGCATTTATTTCTGCAGTTCATATCGGCCAGTTCTCATATGAAATACTTATTGTGTAGAATGCCTTTCTGAAATAAATGGAAGGTTAGACTGGTTATATTAATTACTCAACTTGCTACTAATATTGAAGTCAAATCGCAATCAAACATTCCTTTCTGAGTTGTTCGACAGCCAACGGGTACTTAATAAAAGAGTGAAGGATTTTCTCACTAAATCTTTAATGTAAGAATTTCGCCAAGTAAAATCTCATAGAAACGTATCAAATATTACTTGGGAACTAATAAAAAATAATAATAATAATAATCGACCCATTTGTCATTCCACTGTTGGAATATGGGTCTCCTCTCTTATTGAGAGGGTTAAGGCCATAGTCATATTTTAATACAGGACAAATATTAACTTCACTTTTATATAATAATCACGTCGATTTTGATGATTTTTGCTTATTAATAGGTACGCCATGTAATTAGAAAAACGGAAAACCGTTAAGACAAAAGGGTTTTTGAATGTTAATGTTGTTAATTCGAAAGTTAATGTTGAATGATGTAGCATCAATTTTCGGATCTGAATCGTCCTTGATAATTATGTCGGTCATATTACGTATTAATGAGATATATTAGAAAAGGTGTATCGGGTAAGTATAATTGGCAGTAGTCTTCGTCATCATATTCGGCGGCTGCGACCTGGACTATGCGGGAACCGGCTGGCTTGTCGATAAGACCATACTGTGAAGCAGATTTTTGTGTCCGTTCTCAAACTTTGAAACTCAAGTTAAGTCAGACCTAGTCCTTACCACAATTGACAATTGTTATACCTTTTCCGGCCGTTTCAATGGGGCTCAAATTTTTCAGGCAGACGTGTTTAAGAATTAAGTACTTACCGTTAGATTTATTGAAAGGTTTACATTAAAATCATATAATATCAAAGACGTTAAAATCCATTTTTGACGAAAATTCAAAAATTTTGTTAAAATGTGAACATAGCTTCTGTAGAATACATTAAGTGAAAAATACGGCAATATCCCAAATAAAAAAGCAATATTAAATATAAACTTGGCAACAAATCTGACAGTATTCCTTAGCCGTAGTAATTTAGTAAACGGTTTAAAAACGCTGAAAATGTTGTTAATATATGCCATAAAAATATCCTTACTATAGGTAACATACATATTTCTCGCAATATGTTAATTTGCTTTTTATTACCAAATTTCTTTCTTTCTTTCTAAAACTAACTCCGCGCTCGCGCTAACTTGCGGCACACGCTGACCGTCGGCGAAATAAATGCAATTTCAAATGCATTCACATTAGCGATCTGATATCGCTATCTGCACGGTAGCCGCGGTTTGACAAATGATAGTGGGTTCAAATCTACCGCCGCATCTTCACGGCTTGGGGTAGGCAGGCTTAATTACTCCCGGATGTCGTTACTCAAACGCATTGCGCATTCACTTCGCTGGAACATGAGCGGATTTCGTTTTATATGGCCCCGTAATTTGTTTCTAGTGCTTTATGTGTGAAGGATATTTTGTTTTGAATAATGTAACGCGGGCATCGCGTTTCCGGGCTGTGTTTTCTATTCAGTAACCCGAGTTGTTTATTAGCGCATGCCGTACATACATGCTTTAAGAAGGTACTGGTTATATGTATATATTTTAAAGTGCCTCGTAAATATTGGTCGGAAGTAGTTTCAATTGATTTGTATATTTGTTAATATCTTTCAAATCGCTGTTATTATTTAATTATTGATATGGTAACTGTGTGAATAGCTAATGTAAATCTTCAAGAGATTGTGTTTTGTTTATGCCGTTTAATTTTGGAACTGGGGGTAGGTATAATTTTGGAGGCATTTGATTGAATGTTCTGAGCGGGTGTAGTTACTTTTTTCGTTCTATCGTTATTAGGTAAATTCAGCTGCAATCTCTTGAAGATGAGCATGTTTGTAGTCCCCGCAGGGTTAGGCAGAGCAGTATAATACACTCCCAAATTTCATCGGTTACGTTTTCATCCAGCTATGGAATTGGTGGTGAGTCTATTGCCATACAGCGGGCTTAAATAGATAATAATACAAAGACCACGAAATGGAGAAACGGTGAACACAGAAAGGAGTGACAGCTGAGGTCAAGCATTTGTATCTTTACATGATTATGTGTCTTTAGAAATTTTATTACTTACTGTAACGGTGAAGAGAACCTTACGGAGGAGACCAGAACATCTTAGAGTTCCTTATACTATTCTGTAAGGCGTGTGAAGTCTGTCAACCCGCAATTAAACAGCGTGGCAGACTATGGCTTCAACTCTTCTCATTCTGTGAAGAGACGAGAGAGTTCAATCATGGAACGATAAAAATATTGGTGATAATAACTTACATGTATAATTTTTTTTTTCTTAATTTTAAAAGATTAAGTATACATTCTTTTGGAATGTGTAATGAAGACGTAACAGCTGTACGTGGGAAGTGGGTAGGCAGAGTAATTGTGACCCACATACAAAAACTCCAAATACAATTTTCAATAGGGCATAGTAAATTATCTCGACGGAATGGGGGTTAAAACAAATAAAACTGGCTGGCTGAACGAATAATGGATAGTGAAACACGACACTGTTCGACGGCTCTCGTTACTGCAGCACCGCAGCCAGGAGGCAGGGCTACCCAGGGCTGCCAGGGTTCATAGATGTTTTTGGTTCCGTTTACACACTGGGTCCTTGACGGGGTACGCAAGGAATACTGAGTGCGGAATATATGAACGCTAGGTTCCTAACAGCGTTCGCAGAGATCATTAAGTGCCAAATATTGGCATCTCTATTCGTAAGAATTATGTCATATGTTCTACAACTATGTCAAGTCTGTAACAGACTTGACATAGTGGTAGCTAAGCTTTTTTCATATACATGCCGTCATGGAGACTATTTCTTAACTTAACTATTTGGAGACTGTTTTGTAAAGTAACTTTTTTAAAATACCTGCTTTTAGAATAATTTTGTATGAGACTAAGTATCAGAATTGTAATCGTAAGATAATGAATAGATTTTTGATAAGGCTCGTAGGCTAATTAAATCTACAATTAAAGTTACAATCGCACTCCAGTCAAGAACTTCAGGGTTCAGAAACAACATGTCGTTTTAGTGAGAAATCAATTTAAATGGGACTAATATATCTATGAATTTAATTTAAATAATTTTCTATCTGCCAGCCCTATTTCTATAAAGTGTAATGGGTTCTTTTTTATTTTTCGAGTTTTGAACAACATTTTCGGCCGGGATAGGGAGGCAGACTGATAAGTCTGAAGTTACATTGTGAGCATAGTTATCTGGGTAACAGAATAACTGCAACTTGAGCGATTATGGAGGCTGCCAATACTTTTAATCGAATTTCGTTAAGTTCAGATTTAGTTAAGGTCATGGCTCACCATCTCTTCCATGGGACTTAAACGTAACTGCTGGAACGTGGAGGTGTACAACATTCCTCTGCCTACCTCTTCGGGGATTATAGGCGTGATGTTACGTTCAGGGTGATTCATGTGACATGCAGACGAGTAAGTATTGGGTAACGTCAACTGCGTTCGAATTAGCGATTGCTTGTTTAACAATGAATGAGAGTATGAAAAACACGGTCTTAATTGTGTGTGTATATATTCTGTAAGCAACAGTTGTCTTTCGTTGGGTTCTATAAATTATATGTATAAGTGTATATGTATAAGTGTATATGTATAAGTATATATGTATATATGTATAATTATATGTATAAGTGAATCGTCTGCTTCGTTCGTCGGTGGATTGCGAACACGATTACCGAGCGAGAGGTCCTGGGATCGAATTTGAAATTCCTAGTGGTACCTCGGAGTCTAGATTTGTGTGTTCGGAGCATGGCAATAGGTTCACCCCCCATTCCATAGTGGGACGGAAAAATTACTGATGAAACGAGATGTGATACAGGCGTGATATTACTATCCAAAAATATGTTTATTTATTACATAGAATAATAAAGTTAGACTAGTTTCATAACACTGGTAACCTAGTTACATAAACTAGGTATTAATAAAATCGTGAGTTCAAATATGATTTGGTATTACATATATACATATAATTCGTCATTTCGAACCAATATATCACTAAAAAGGATAGGGTCAATGGAATCGGTATTAAGTCGGAGACAATCGATGCGCATCCGAGTTACCGGAGGTTTTGATTGAAAACCGAAATGTGAGATGCGCGGGGTGTCGGATTACGGAGCTTCATAGAATACCATCAACATGCAGATAAAACTGACAAAATATATTTTAAACGCAACTGATCTCCTTATGATTATATCTATAAAACATATATTAAACAGATAGTATTTAGTAAAGCTTGTGAAGTAGAGACGCTTCACTTATATAAATGTAGAGCCGCCCATTATAATTAATTTACCTTAAGGTATCAAAAAAAATTAACAGTAGATAGTGCGAAAATATTAACATCGTATGTGTATTTACATAAAGGTTACTAGCGTAGCAAAATTTTACAGTCTGAGGTAAGATTATTCATTTCAGAAATGGAAATAGAAAAAAATATTGGAATTTATACAACAAATATGGAACCTATTCGCTTAGTAAGGAATAACTATAACACTGTGATTATATATTTATATTTTTAGTAGTGACTCCGAGTCAGGAATCGTGCCCGGTGTATGGCAATAGGCTCACCACCTATTCCATGGGACTTAAACGTAACTGATGAAACGTGGGAG
>DWFV01000532.1:0-13880 GCA_018246775.1 Parelbella machaon machaon
GTAAGGACAATTATTTAATGTTCATTTATTTTACTTCACCTTACTTCTATATGTGTCCAAGTGTTTCTGGATCCCAATACTGTTTTTGGGTTCAAAATTTAATGGCCTAATACTTTGTCTAGTTCAGCTCTATTTAATTGCCTATTCCAAGTGTCAGCCGTGCAGATGTCCAAGTTCATCCTCATTCCCGTACTAACGGAGCTTGCTAGGGCTCAATTTAGACCATCAGCCTGTCCAGTATTTAAGCGGTTTAATCTAGCTTTATATCTGTCAGGTTAAATTGGTTTACATGATCACTCTGAATAGAAAGTAACTTTTTTACCCCTTACCGTTTGGTATCTGACCGGCCACAGTTATTTACATTGTGTGACATTGATATCTGAATGGTGTAATTTAGTTTTTAGTGTTGAGTACTCTGATATACCTTTCTATACGATTGGTAGGTACCTTTCTATACGATACTTTTTCATACGATACATTTTATTCTATCTAATTTTTTATACCTTTCTAATGATTGTGTATTTGTTTGTTGTTAAACTCTTATATGTCTTTTGGGAATAGCACGAAAAAAATTCGATATACTGTCCCCGAAAAACCTGAGTCAGTCAAACCGGTACATAAGTTAATCAAATGTACTCATTTATTTAGATATTCACGAAACATCTAATAGTAAAGTACACGAGTATATGTTGCGCTACCAAGGAAAACATTAACACGAATATTAAAAAGCGAGCAAATATGTCAGAGTAGGCGCGACCTAAATTATAAATACAAAATATGTATATGTAAGTGATATACATTTAAATTTAAAATAAATAGATAAGTAGAACTTACAGGTAACTATTATGTACAACATATCAATGATTAAATAAATATCACTGCCTATAACGGTAAAAGAAAACATCTGTACACCTTAGAATTATCCATAACTTTCTCTAGGACGTGAAAAGTCTGTCAACTTCCAATCGGCCAGCGTTACCTACTAAGGCCTCAATCCTTTTCATTCCTTAGAAAAAAGTCTGTCCAATAGTGGAACGACAAAACGTTGATGATGATGATAAATTACATATGTTATCATTAACACATCATATTTTAACAACAAGATTAAAAACTAAATTGAATTATAAGTAGAAAACTTAAAAAGTAATGTATGAAGATTAAGTTAAAAAATTAATTTAGTATGTATGATTTGAATAAGTCACAACAAAATTGACGCTAATATGTATAAATAAGGCAAAGGCATACCAAATATTTAAGCTCGGAATGAAAGCAAATTGTTTGATTATTAAAATTGAATATATTCTATGGAATAAGATAAATAAATTGTTACACTATATTGACCCTAATTTTATAACAACAGAAATTCACCACAATTCCAATTGAAAATAAATTAAACTGATGTGATTAAATTGTTAGACATGGAATAAATTATATTAAAAAATAAAATGTTAAAATTATATTAATTCCCTTTTGATCAGAGCGCTCATTTTTTCGAGAACAATTAATTTGTTTTCTTAGTTTCTGAAAGAACCAATATTGTTAGAAAGAATTTTTATTTTATTTGCTTTGTTTTGAGTTAATTGACTTTACAGTAATCTCGAAAATATGAGTTCAAACATATAAAATTATTTAACTGACTTAAGCCAAAATCTACATGAACTGTAGAAAACGCAGTAAAAAAACTAACGAGCCACGGATTGAATAAAAAAGTATTTTCTCTATTTAATAATTAAGCATTGGAAAATGGTTTTTTCTTCATTCGATCGCAAAACCATGACTTCCGGCCAGTTCGTGTCGGTTTTAAATACTAAGGTAAACCATTTCGTCTGTTCGAACCAGCCGGCCGATTTATTCATTAAGCTGATTCATCTTTTATAATCGTCGATTCAAAGAGTGGTTCGCTACGGTGCTCTAATGAAGCTATTGTAGTAGACCGATTTTACTCTGAAATTGACTTGAAGCTGGAAATAAATGTCCATTTGCGACCATTAACATTTGTGGTAGAAGTAGATAATTCGTTTTCAACATGTTCTGTGTAATTTAATGACGTGCGTGTAATATTTGTCAATTATTTTTTTAGTCGAATATTTCTAAAAATTTCTTTGAATCTTTATGAAATATTTTTAGATGAAGTTGTTATATATACCTAGAAGACAAGGTCAGTAAATAATAGAGGTAAAATTGGAACGTCTCACTTTAATGTAAAACCAACAACTTTAATATAAAAAATAATTATCATCATCATCACCGTTAGCCGCTTGATGTCCATTGATGGACATATGCCTCCCCTTATCGGCGCCACTCCATCCGGTTCTGAGTCTTGCGAATCCAGCAGCTTCCCGCTGTCTTCTTCAGGTCATCAGACCACCTGGCAGGAGGACGGCCTACGCTCCTTTTGCCGAGACGTGGTCGCCACGCGATGACCTTTCAATCCAATTTTCAATTAAATAATCCCGAAATCATAATTTTGATATCTTTGTAAAATACAATTGAGTCTCTATGAACTATAACGCAAACGCAACGCTTGGCTACGGCTGCATGTGTCCGGTTGGTTATTAAAATTTTTCATATATTCAAAGTATCAGCAAACACGCAGTGAAAAATTTGACAAGACACATAGATAACGCAGTACATTGTTAATGTTTAAAAACCAACGTCACGTAATGTTCCGGCTAGCGCTTTTATACCGGAAGCAGGTCTAGTTCCGGCCCCGCGTCCGTGTGAAAATAAATGTGCCCTGTCTTCCACGATATCATTTTAAAATGATATTTCCTATCCGGGCAAAAATACAAGCCGCACGCTGCATTCTGGTTAGCACTCTTGTTTTAGATACAATTTCTAGTTCCCGTTCTCTTAACTGAAATACTATTTTTCTTACTATTTCTAACTTCTAGTATCGCTCACGCTTTCAAGGTAATAATGCATTTTTACCGCCTTGAAATATTTAATGTCCTACAAGTAGTATGTAAGGATATTTGGTAATTAAGGCTCTCTATCCACCTTATACAATTGAGCTTGATAATATAACAACAATAATTAATTCAAGTGCAAGTATCGCATCAATAAAATGTAATTTAAGTTATAAGAACATTTACAATATAACAAATATTTAAAATACATAACAATAATTCATCATAATCGTTTCAAAAATGCAATGTTTTAAAGTGATATCGTGAAGTGACAGCGCTTAAACACGAGTCGCACATAAAAACACTTATAATATAACAGATACTTTTAAAATAGGTAACAATAATTTATCATAATCGTTTCAAAAATGGAATGTTTTTAAACTTTAAAATTTGAAGTGATATCGCGAAGTGTCAGCGCTTAAACATCATTCGCACATCGCGTTCCGGTTGATGCTTTTATACAACTTTCGTTACGACACTGTTTCCGCGCTAAAATAAATGTACGCGAAAAACTTTGCAGGGTTTTGTACATAATTGTTTGAATGCAAACCAAATCCGCTGCGTTCCGTTTTGGATTATATTTAATGAGCTAAAATTTAATCGGGCATGCGTCAATTAGACAGACGTGTGTCCAGTAACAGCAAATTTCAATTGAATCGTGTATTTTATCTACCATTTTGTCTACTATTATTGTCGGTCTATTCCGCTGAAATAATGGCACATTGTACTGATATATTTTTATCGTATCTTGTCTTTCCTTTGAAGAGGAACTGTTCCAGGAAAGTAAGTCAATATTCTTAGATTTTTTGTACGATGTCCAGGTACAATAACCAAATTGTTAATTTCATCATCATCACAATCTCTATCACTGTTTCTCAGTTATACGGATTGTTTCTGAAATTTAAAGGTGTAAAAGTCTTTGACTAAACACGCATTGATAACTTCACACGCCTTAAATAACATTATTGAGAGCTTCAAGGTTTCTTCCCTATATTTCTTCGCCGTTATAAAATGCACTTAACATTATAAGACCCGTAGTTTACCTTCGTCAGGACATAAATCCTAGACCGCTAGAGAGGATTAACTATAAGCCACTAAGGTTTCACTGCTTTTTTCTCAATAATGTACACATTAACACAAGAAAGGTATTTAATGTAGGCAGTCACAGAATCTTAAGATGTTCTGATAATGGTGAGGATTAGTATATATAAACGCTTACTTAGGGATGAAACTGTAAGAATTTTTAGGATACTTAGTATGCTGAAATACAGAAGTATTCCGGAAACGTTACCATAAAATAATTATAACAACGTAGCACATGACTGTAAACATAAACACGATTGTTTAACTTCGGAGTAAAATTCGTCAAGTGTTGAGAAATTCGTTTCAAATTTATTATGTATCAACTTTGTACCCTTTACGTTTCACGAAATGCCTATCTGGAGGGATGAAAGGGTTCTAGTACATTCATATATCTTCAGGTCACGGTTGTTTTTTTAATTCAGTTGCCAAAAGGAATTCCTAATCATGTTTATGTGGAAGTCGAAAACGTGTGGACAGTGGAGTAACAAAATATTTATATGTTTTAATTTCTTGTGTTAAGTCTGTTATCTATATCTGGTAATACATGAAGGTGAAAGCTTATAATAAATCTTATTAACACATATATCAAAACAAATTTGATATACGGGGCATTTGCACCCTAAAACTTGATTCGCATCTGGAATAGAATAGAAATTGGAATCACTATCATTTGCTGCGTTGTACCCTCGATGATTTAATTATATACCCCGTGTATTAAAGCAACATCTAATTATAACTACTTTAATAATAATTCTATTTCGGTATATTTATCTACGAGAATATTATTGAAATCAGTTCAAGAATTCATTCACATTTCATTTGTCATACACGTCACATAAAAATAAACCGTAACTACCTAGAGAAAAGGCTATGGCAATTCTATTTAAAGTACGATGTTATAAATAAATGCTTATATAATATTTCTGTGAGAGCGTTGAATGCCCAACTTTAGTACTAAAACTCCGCCTGTCATGTTGAGGTGAAAAAGTTGTCCCAGAAATTAATGTCTATGAGGGAAGGCATAATGGCGGCCGCGTTTGCTGAATTCAGACTTGTTTGGCCACTTGTTGTAGCAACAGCGAGCCTGCGAGATGCTATAAAAAGTTTTGATGCGAAAAATCTGTCGATGCGCCTTGGACACAAGATCGGGTCGTATGCCGCGAAATCAAACGGTATATTGTTCTCTTATGCTATCATACGCTTTCTCTGATACCGTTTTCTACTGCTCACTTTGTGGGCGTGTACCGAATATGCTGTATATTTAGTTCCTTTGTATCTTGTTCTTATTTGTTCTCTCTATTATACTTGTCTCTACTCCCCGGCAATAATGTTTTGGGTGGGAACCGAATTCTCATGCTCTGCTAAGCAGTCAGAAATGCTGAATGCCAGAATGTGTCAATGTATAAAATATAATAATATTTAATTGCCATTCTATTGATGGTCAATAGTCATTAGACCTAAGTTGCGACTTTGCAACAACGCGTAACAAATATCCGAAGGGTTTTTTTTTTTGTAAAAAACTACTTTTTGGCTTATCGCTGTTGTTCCTTGAAACTTAACCTTTATATATCTGTTCTTGAACTTTTAAATAGCTTTTCACACAATCGAATTGAAAATCAATATTTAGTGCGATGAATTGTTTAGTCGTTCATCTTTATCTATGCGACCATTTCTTTATTATGTGACTAAAGGTCGCCTTTTAAACTAGATTAAGTTCACTTCACAGTGGCTGAATAAAAATAAATCTGTGTAACTATTATTCAAATATGATAAATAGACTTTTCTAAAATAGTTGTATGATAAATATGAAAGTAGTGTATCGTTTTGAACAAATATTTAAATTTTATTTATTTCTTGAAATAGATAAAGATCGATTTGTTTCTATAGAATCTTATGAAACGTACATATGAATATTCTGTTTATACGTAACATTACCTGTAACCCCCGACGGGGTAGGCAGAGGAGTGTAGTACCCTCAAAGTTTTCACTAGTTAGTTTATGTCCCATAGGATAGGTGGTGTCCCTAGTGCCATACAACGGTTTATAACAGGTGTTTTTGAAGCTAGTAACGACCATGAGCGCACGTTGACAATTAGGGAAATTGAATAAAGAGAAAAGACTGAATGTGTGTTGCATACGGTGTAAATAACCAATGGGCTAACAAGCTAATGTGTATGAGCTAACGAGTTTAATCGGTAATGGTGATGTTCGTCAAGAAGCACAGGCGGAGAGGTTGGGATAACAGTCTGTTTCCAGACTATCTGAAGGAATTTATACCGTGGTTAATTTCGATATGTTCGCAACATAATTTTATATGAATGCAGAAATAATGTGTCTATGCTCTCTGTCTACTCCGTCAGGGTCTTGGCGTAATGATGTGTATGCATGTATGGACATTCCATGCTGTCAAATATTAGGAATGAAATTTATGCCTAACTTAACGTCACGTCTTTATTGTCCCAAGCCGTTGGCAGAGGAGTGTAGTAGACACCCACGTTTCACCCGTTACATATTATGTATTATACCAGTCGAATTTATGGTTATTAATTACTTTAATTAGTTAATATTTGAAAAATTCTTTAGTTAGGCGTGTAACTAACCACACGATTTTCGGGACGGATTTCGTGTCTAAAGCAAATTAATCCTATAACCCAGTTTCGAGTGTAAACTAATTTTAAGCGATAGTCGCTGATTTACAAAACTTTCGTATAAATTACGCTGAGCTTTTAAAAATTTACATTAAAGTTTTATATACTTTTAGCTACATTTTTGATATATCGAATATATATTTATTGTATTTATATTATCACGTGAGGTGTAGGCCGGGAGAAGCGAATTTTAAATATCTTAATTATTACAGGAAAGCAAGATCGATATATAAATAAAATGATAGATGTCTGCCGTTGGCCGCGAATCACGCAAGAACTGCTGGATATATTCCGATCAAATTTTTTACATACTTGGCCCTTTTCCTAAAAAAATATAAAAATATGAACGCAACATCACGCCTGTAATCCCTGGAGGGGTAGGCAGAGGAGTGTAGAGTGTAGTGTGTGTATTAAGATATGATATCTTAATTTAATATAAAGTTAATAAACTTTAAAGTAACTAACATTTACAGCGATTTTTAAGATTACCAAAATATACTTTTACCTTCGAAAATTTCTGTTTTCTTCTCTGGTTATATATATTGGTTATATCAGAAACACACACACACAAACTATCAGCCTGTCATCGTCCACTGCTGGACATAGGCCTCCTCAATGGTACGCCATTGAACTTGATCTTCAGCTCCTCGCATCCAACCACTGCCAGCTAGAAACGACTTAATGAAACCTCTAGAATCAGCTAGTTATAAATATAGGAGAAATATTTAATTAGATTTAACAAATTATACACAAATAATTAGCAGACACATCAAATATACTGTTGTTAGCGAAATTATCGTTCGTTTGGAATTTAAACATCTTAAATAATTGGGAGAAAGTTTTAATGGTATGCGGTAGGTTCAGTGAGACAGACTTAATGAGATCTTAATGATTTAATGAGCATACAAAATTTCACTTGGCTGAGATGACTACAAATCCTCATTCAGAAGAAATTAAAATAATGTTGACAATTTCGCTAATGATTTTATTGAAGTGATATTACTTTTATTATTATTTAGGATTTAATTATAAATAACAGTTTACGTAACATCACGCCTGTGATTCCCGAAGAGGTAGGTAGAGGAGTGTATGTAAGATTTAATTATAATGTTACTAATTTTAAATTTAATTTCTTGTTAATTATAAAGCAAATAATTTTCTCATTTTTTGTTAACTTATATTTATTATTGTCATTTTACACTTTTTAATTTTAATCAAAAACGAAACTTAAAGTTAAACTTAAATTTAACTAATTTATTAGATAAATTTAAGTTACACAATTATAATAACTTAAAATGATTGAATAGGTGTTTATTAGTATAATAAATAAAATTATTCTTCAATATTTTTTCGCTCTTTTAGACAATGATTTAAGGAAACGCTATCCCCATATCAAATTTTGGCAATATCCTTTCAGCGGTGTTATCCTAACTTTGAATCCCACAGGCACCGTGTGTTTTTCCGGGATATAAAGTAGCTATATCACTCTCTGACCCATAAACTATGTTCACACATCAACCCCCATCGATCCTTTGTTTCGTTATAATGTGAAAGAAAAACATACTAACAAACACACTCGATTTTTATAAGATGTTTGATATTTTTATATTATTATCATGTCCTCACGTTGGGTCCTTTACAGGGTAAGCAGAGAGCACCGAGTCCAAAATATTTCTATCCTTCCAGACCTGTCGATCTTATCATTATTGGTATATACTGTTAGTAAACATTATAGTTTGTACTAAGAATTTAATTAAAATATTGATAATAAGCCATAATAACACGCATTGAGTCAAGTACAGCTTTGATCCCTTTAAAATAAATAAAAATAGACTCATCGAAGAGTTACTTCTGACGCATTCGCTGATTGCAAGCGATTTGTAAAGTTAGGAAACGTGGGATGCGGTCAGCTCCAGTACGGAGCCGATTGTCGTAAATTGTCATGAACATATCCACATTTCGAAAGCTATGTTAGTTAACATGCTGGTTACAACATGTCATCGTGAGGTAACAACCGTTAAACCTCATTGGCTGCACGAAGCGTCAGAAATATTAGACAAACCGAGTTGTTGTAAACCAATGCAGTGATAGTCTAATGCTTTAAAATTCATCCTCTTACTCCGGAGGTCATGGGTTCAAATCCTGGTGCGTAAATATGTACAAAATGTACGTTTTAAGATTGTATATCTATCACTTGCTATAACGGAGAAGGAAAACATTGTGAAGAAAGTTAGTCACCTCAAAGTACATAATAAAAATCTGTGAGAGCGTTCTCTTTAAGTTCTCATTTGACTGGCGCACCCATGTCCAAGGTTTCATGATGATACTTTATTTAGGACTAGCATTTAATATTGGCTTATTTTTTTCGACCATTGTATCTCTCTTCTCTCTCCCTGTCTCCTCTAAGTATGAGAATGTATCAAACCAAAATATATATTTAGTTTTTCTCCAAGTGAAGTATAACTCACAATTACCCATAACATGAATGTTTTGTGAAACAAATGTGTCCAAGCACCCGTCCCCATCTCCCCCATTCACTATAATTCCCTATTACACCTGAGTTCTGGATAGTTTTAACTACATGGAGAGCTGGAGTAATAAAAACTTTTCGAATGAAATTTAACTAGTATTGTTGACTGCACGAAACACTCATTCATTATATTGTAAGTGTAACGACCTCAGCAAGTATGCAGTAAACCCGAGAGATTCGGAGTTATTTATATAACTATTTGTTGGTATATAATTGTATATAAATAGTTATTTAGGTTTCTTAGGATACTCATTAGCTTTATTTAACAAACGACATGACTTCACGGCTTTATTTCCCAAGACGCGTAGGCAGAGGAGTGTAGTGCACTGACACGATTTATCAATTATACATGTATATCTGGTGAATCATGTGATCGGAAGTATTATAATACGTCCGGAATTGGGGGTTAGCCTATTGCCATACACGGGGCACAAATATACATACGTATTTTCACGCCAGGTCTCTTATGGGGTGCGCAGAGAACCCACAGTGCCAAATATCTTTATCTTTGCAGACCTGCCGTGCTTCTTCCACAAATGTATCATAATACATTAAGGTAGATGTAAAAAAATCTAAAAAACAGTGGAAGACAAAAACAGCTCAAAAATTTCTTGGCATTCGTTTGAATAAAGAGGCAAGGTGAATGTTTATAGATTTTAGTAACCACTCAGAATTATCAGGCTCACCACCTATTCCATGGAACTTGAATGTAACCGATGAAACGTGTGAGTACTATATTCCTCTTCCTATCCCTTCGGGGATTACAGGCGTCATGTTATGTTTTAAAAATATGAGGCGAACATAATTGTTACAATCAAAAATCATTGTTTGCTCCTGGTATGATAATCACTTATCTATTATTTAAAAAAAAATCATGAAACAATACAAAATGACACAAAACAGCCGTTAAATGAGCACCGGTTATAAAAGAAATAATTACAACAACGACACTCATTGTTAATAATGATGATGTGTAAAGTTAGACATCTGTGACTGTTACAGTCATTAAGATCAAACTCAATACATGTCATGGATCTGACCTCATCACAAAGGACACAAAGCGTTCCACGTCGTTGTCATTATGTTCCCGGATGTAACTAATACGAATGACCGGAGTGACATGTGTACAGTATTAAAGCAAGATATGTGTATGGATTTAATTTACAGTAGTTGACGTGCTATGTTCCAAATTCGACCGTTATTCGTTAAATTTGCATTTGGAACTTGATGGAAGCTCAATAGTGGTCCAGCAGCGTTCCATATTCGACCGTTATTTGTTAAATTTGAATTTGGAACGTTATTTAGGGTTATATCAAAATGTAGGTATATTATTAAATGTTTTCTTAGCTACTGTTTGATTACAAACTACTGAGTGTGACATAACATTATGAGTGTTTTTGTAACAATATATTTTATACAGTTGTAGTTTTTTGCTCTTACACTCCATATGAACTTTAACTATACCGCATTTTACCTTCTTACTGCATCATCATGATCAACAGTAACCCTTTTTATGTTTCACTGACGCGTCTTCTCTCATTATAATAAGGCTATGGTTTTCCACGGCGGCCAAGTGCGTGTTGGTAGATTTCAAAAACATCATGGAAGACTCTAAGGTGTGCAGATTTCCTCACGATATTCTCATTCACCGCTGCAGCAAGTAATATTGTTTTAAAATGTTTTTCTTCTAAAAGGGCGCGCACCAGTCATTAAAAACAAGACGTTATATACAAGTTAAGTGGCACATCAAACCCATTCACCGCCTGTATCACTCGTTAAGTACAATTAAAGTTAATTAGTGATTTATTAAGACATCCATTAGTACTGGCCCTCTGTTATTCAAATTAACGTTATTATGCTTGTGACAGATGTTTTTCTAGAATGTTCGGTGCTTACGATAAATATTATTTTTATTATATCATTATAACACCGGTGCCCTTATGGAGTAAATAGAGCGTACCGAGTTCGAGGCACAGACCTGACATCATTATTCTACATTCATCGCTATTTACACATATACGCAAAGAAAATTTACAATAAAAGATTTTATTTATTTATTTAAGGCTGTTATAATGGTACGTAATATAGATTAAATAAATAAATTAAATTTACAGATATCTGTTATAAAGGTAGGTTTTATGCTACAAGCATTATCTGTCAGACAACGTTTACGCAAAGCAGATAGCAACTAAAGTGATTTAAGAAAAATAATATACGCTCAGCGATAGAAAAATAAGAAAATTCTTGTAATAAAAAATATTCATATTAACATAACTAATGCAAAATTAATTATGTATATCGTAAAATATAATATATGTAGGTATACATACGTTAAAGGAATACGTAGTCGAAAAATAGAAAAAAAAAAAACTTATATAAAATGTTACTTACTCGTGTTGCATGATTTAATGCACTGCAGATTACCGCAGGCTGTATGAATGTTGCGTAATGGATAGCTACCTTCACTCAGCCCTAGGTTTGCGTCATTTCGACTATACCCTGTCTAGCATTACTTTAAAAATGTTCCCAAATAATGTCATTACTTTAAAAATGTTCCCAAATGTTCCCAAATTAATGTTCCCAAGCCTTACGTTTCACTTAGTATCGGATTTAGACTTCAATATTGATGGCGTTTTGTTTTCTGTCTATCCATCTATTTAATATTTGTCATACAAGTTATATAGAAGAATATTTTCTTTGCATACTTCGTTCTGTATGTACCGTTAAATTACTAAAATGTTTCGTTCCAACTATGTACATAAGTATGGTATGAAATATAATCTCCCAAACTATTTAACGTTACAACGCAACGAAGCGTTCATCAAAACTCACATGCTTTGTACGTTTTGTACATTAAGTTTAGTTCGCATATGCAGTAATGCACAGAGAGCGCACTTCGAGCGTTTAGCAGCTTTACAAGCAAAGTTTTCGGTTTCATTAACTATATGAGCTATTCCAGAACCATGTACTGGACTTGGGAATTCTTGTATTGTGAACCTAACTGAATCTACAGGAGATTTCCATCGTCATACATATTTCGAAACATATCGTGATTTAAATGGTACATGACCAGGGTGGCAGTCTCTTCTCGTAACGATTTTCGTTTAAAGAGAAGACCCTAGTTAAATCAAATTAATAGAGTACAATAATGGAATGATAAATAGAGTGCGGATGATGATGATGTTTTGAACGAAGGTATCTAATGCTCAAAATTTCTTGGTGATGTATGGTAATCCCAATATCTTTGCTTTGAAATAGCAATTTTTTGAAAGTAAAGCTATAAAATGCAGAAACTATGTACTTTGGGCTTATCTCTCCAACTTTCTAAGAACATATCGTATTTTTTCCAAGAATTGCACGGTTTTATCTCCACTTGTCTGTTAAGTAACTAGGCTCATGGGGGTTACGTTTACTGGTTATTTTCCGTATATCTCAAGTTCTTTTTCTAAATTATGGCTCCAAATTCAAAATCCGTTCTTCTAAATATACCTACGTAAGAATTTCAACTGGGGAATCTTAATACAGAGGAATATTCATAATGTTCTCTTTAAGAAATATTGCAAAAAGATTTCCGTGTTCATTACAACAATTTTATTAATGCTTCAAAGCTAAAGAACGTTTCAATGGCTTCTGTGATGGTTATTTCTCTAAGGATAAAGCTAATTTTGTCTATAGAAATGTTGTCGAACTGCCCCCTCTTTTTTCCACTGCCTTACAAGAAATATAATAAATACGTGATTATTATATCTCTTATATAATTCGTTGGAGTTCGAGTTGAAACATTTAATAAGTATCGAGAAGAAAAATAACGAACAGAGACAAAAGAAAGTTCTAACAAATCTTCCCTTTGTTTCAGATAAAAGTCGCTCCGATGTGAAAGGGAATAAAGATGGATTTTAAGTATTTGATCCTAATGATTGCCTTCGCTACGTCGGAAATAAAGTTGGCAGAGAGTCGCCAAAATGATAAGCGGCGATGGAAGACAGATAAATCTCCTTACTCGCATTACGTCAACATATGCGATATACAAGACAGAGTATCTAAAGTACATTGCTACTGTGAAAGTATAAAAATGAAAACGGCCACGAAAGCAGACTGCTGGGTGTTCAATGGTGGTATTGCTGAAGATGATCCGTTTTGGTCCAACTTTTATTCTCAACCCAAGATCGAAAGGCTAAGTTTTAACGTTAGAGCAGATGGTGGTCTCACATATATTCCAGCCAAAGTCATCGTACGACTCGATCGCTTACAGTACCTCAATATACAATACGCAAATATCAATAGTATACCATCCTTTGCTTTCACAAATTCGACGACGTTGAGAGAAATAACATTACAAAAGAATAAGATTGCGAGACTCGAAAGGATGTCGTTCGCTCATCTAATAATGCTATCGAATGTAAGCTTGGTCGAGAACCAGATTTCGGAATTGATGCGCGATGTTTTCTACGTCTTGCCAAATCTGCAGAGGTTGCATCTATCGAAGAATGTTATAAGCGTCATCCACGACGGTTGTTTCAAGCACTTGAGCAACTTGATAAAATTGGATCTAAACAGTAATTTGCTAACAGTTGTTATCCGAGAGAACTTCCAAGGTTTGTCCAATTTGATTACGTTGGACATGAGAAACAACAAATTGATGATGATAGGCGACCTGGCGTTCGCCGAACTTTGGAGCCTACAAGAACTTTACCTGGACGGTAACGAAAT
>DWFV01000533.1:0-13869 GCA_018246775.1 Parelbella machaon machaon
AACTTAATATGTAATATTCCGGCCGATCCGGGGATTGGACCCAGGACCTCTAGACCAGCACTCACGCCCACAACCACTTGACCAACGATATAGTCATATCTTTATAAAGTTTTGTTTCGTTTTTTCTAGAAACATTCGACATGAGATTTAAAGGAGAAATAAACATTGATATCTTAAAGCGTTGCTACTGGCTGTGTTAGTGAAGAAATAAAATGCTTGAAGATTATGAATTTATGGAAACGATAATAATTATTATCGTTACTTTTGGAAGTAATTATTTTGTTGGTATAATTTATTTATTTTTTACTGTGCAAGAAAAAAGTCTGCCATAATCTGCTGATTTGTTTTACCTAGATAGTTTAGACTAAGGTAGAGCAGTTAGGCAATCGATAGGCATTAGTTAGGTATATAAATATAGTTCGTAAAATGTAAATTGTTGTTCTTTTTTTTTTGAGTGGCAATAAATATTATTATTATTATGAATAGTAGGGTCTTAACCCTTTTCATATTCGGAGGAAACTCGCGTCCAATAGTGCAAAGATAAAGGGGTTAATAATGATTTTTTGATGGTTGACAAAATTGTCTATAGGTATCTCACATTGCTGGATTTCATCAACCATTATACGAGTAGGTCGACTATTTAATATCAAATGGCGTAAACTTAACGCATGTTTGCTTGATACTTCTACGAAATAATAATAAAAATCCAATATTAAGGTCAGTTCCAAAAATAAATTACTTGTTACACACAAATTCTCGGTACTGAACGCGGCGCGATAAAAACTTTTCCTTATTCCGCCGTCTGTTAAGTTCATTAGGAACACAATGCGGCGTTAAACGTTCCTATAAATACATATATAGCTACATATGTGTGATGATGTGTACCTACATGGCCGAGATGTACACATCACCACACGTCTTTCTACAGAAATAACTTCGGAATGTCGTTTGTTACATCTTAAACTCGGTTTAGAGATCTGCGTTCTCATATTTAGTATCAGTTTTTTTTTCGGCTCACCCCTGCGGTTATAATGAAATTTTAATTAAAAAAATAAGTTAGAATATTGCTAATTTTGTATGGATATTGAATTGTAAAGATGTTAATATTGTAATATTTAACTAATATTGCAATTCGCAATGTTAAAATGAGAGGATTTTTTTTGCTACTAACCATCTATTTGTATCTTTATTTGGCAGATGAAGCTAATATAATATCAAGCCTGTACTGCTTCGGAGGGGTGGACACGGGAGGGCAGTACTCGCACATTTCACCAGCTTCTTTATACGTCCTTTGTAATAGGGGGTGAAGTTATTGCCGTATACCGGACACAAAACCAGACCTATTACTGCTACTAGAAATTTTAAGTTACTAAAACCCATTAATACTATTTCCGACCCGGTGATCGATTCCAGGACCTCTAGCTCGGCAGTAGAGCTTGCAGCCGCTCAACCAACGAGAAAATCAACATTTATTACCTAAATAACCTACGTTACAACGACGGATCTTAATGTTTAATACGAGAACGCGTGGGAATAATTCAGTTTAATAAACACGCATTGCTCAATGAGGGTTGCTGATAGAATAAAACGCAAATACTTCAGCAACGATAGCCGTTTAATGTTGACATTTCTTCGCAGTTCGCATGGTCGCTCTCTCCCCTCTCATTCCAAGCCAAAAGCGATAGATTTTGCGTTCCACGGAAGATTACGCCGGGGAACGTTTACCGAGCGTCCCCACGAAGTCGCTTGCAATGTTGTTCGAAGACTAACGCAAGATTAGTTCGGTACGAGTATACGGTACGAGCTTCGAATTGTTCGTATATTGGCGATCGCTCCGATAATGTTACGTTGATGTATTCTTCTAGTTTGAACGTAAATCACGTACTTTTTTTATTAGTTCAGGAGTTGAATTAATACAGTAAGAAAATAATTCTGCTGTCGTCATAAGTAAGAACTTATTATAGCTTTAATGTTGGAATATTTATGTTGGAAAGTATATGATTGTAGTAATTAAGGTATTATTAAACGTTGTGCTGTTAATTAAAGTTTAGAATTACGATGCAGTTAATATGATAAGGTTAATGTCGCCTCTTATGGGTTACTCCTCTTTCAGTCGCAGGTTTTGCTTTTTTTCTTTCTTAGATTTCTTTAGAATTTATTTAGTACCGTTACATTTGTATAGATCTATTTCCATTTTTTTCTACTTACTTTTGTTTCGGTACATAAATAACTAAATGCATTAAGTAAAAGTGATGTATATTTTTATGTAATTGATTAATTATTATTTAAGTTGAACATGTCGACGATACCATTAAATATTAGGGTTGTATAGCAGTCATCAACTACTGTAAACTCGGTTTCTTTAGTGTAGAATGCCCAGATTATTAACCAGGTTGGTGTTAATGAGAAATAATATAGAAGCGCCTAGGTTTTTGTATAGCATAATGAACTGTGAATAATTTTTTTCATGATTCACGTAAAAAACCATGATTAGCGATTGTTCTAACGCTAAATGTTGACATAAAAAAAATTAGATGGATTATATGGTGTAATCTCTCCCTGACTGTATATGTTAGTTATCGACGGAAAGTAACTAAATATTTTGTTATACCCATTGGTATAAGTCCCGTGCGATAACTTGAGACTGCGTGATGACGTCACAAAAACATATTTTTTTTCTAAGTTAGAGATTATTAGTAACATTAAACCTCTGTTTGAAATGAAGAAGACACTATTTAATCATGGAAAATACTACAGGTATAGCACGCAGGCATCAAGTGGTCGCGCACGGATTATACATCATGGTTAGTACAAGCTGAATACGAACGCTACATTAGGAGTAGTGGTGAAAAAAAATTAAAAGTGGCTTAAAAAAACAATTCATACTATCTATAGGCGAGGCATTATTGGGGTCTATCGTAGTGGTAAATGAAACAAAAAATAAATCGATCGGTGTCGCCATTGGCGCAGGTGACGCGCAGTACAAGCCGTACGTGACGGCGCGGCCCGAGATCCGCACCGTGGAGCTGGACGGCGACGAGGACTTCGTGGTGGTGGCGTGCGACGGGCTCTGGGACTTCGTCAGCGAGGACGACGTCGCGCTCTCCGTCTACATGCAGCTCGCCGAGGACCCAGGTACGTTCTCATTTACACTCTATCATTGCAGCGTCTAATCATGGCTCGGCGTTGGGTAAGCCATTAAGATTTCGTTGTACGAAGTATCGTAAACGTAACATCACGCGTGTAATCCCCGAAGTGGTAGGCGGAGGAGTGTAGTACACTCCCACGTTCCACCAGTTACGTTTACGTCCCATAGAATAGATGGTGAGCCTATAACGAAGTCTAGTAGTTAACTAGTTAAGTTTAGTACACGTACCAACTACAAGTAGAGCAGCTTGTTCAGTATTGGGGAGAAATAGCGAAGGTTAATGGAGTGTATATTTCTTTACCGTCTTTTTTAGGATTGACCTTGAATGTGTTTAAGAACAGTAGTGAATAATAATAACGCGACGGAAACACAACGGTGACATAATTCAAATAATGATAACATTGTGGGACAGTTTACCCACGGCCATCTAATCCATTTGAACAGACTTTAACGTATATTTATTTATTTATTTATTCTTTATTGTGGTTAACAAAGGGCGGACTTAATGCCAATTGGCATTTTCTTCCAGTCAACCCTGGTGATGATGAAGAGTTGTTACTGTTGAACAATGTCGATATGCTCTCCGGGCAATATATTATTTGTAAGATTATTATTTAATGGTATTATATTTCTGATTATATATTGTAAAAAGTTCCTCCGTTCTAAGATCTATTCACGTACCTCTAAGATGAGTTTGATAATGTGTCAGCAGATCTTGTATTGATGTAAAATTCGTACTCACATAATGAAAAAAATCCTTCAAATTGTTAAGGTGTGAATAAGAAAATATCATCATCATCATCATCATCATCATCATCATCATCATCATCATGATACAATTAGGACCGAGATCATCATGTTTTTATTTTTAAGAAATAACACAGGAAATAGTCATGTGTAAGTATTGAGACGAATATACCATATTGTTGCCTATGAGAACTGTGAAGTATAATCCGTGCGCGGCAACTTGACACCTGCGCGAAAAAACAGTCAGTTTGTCCAGTATGAAATCAAATCTATTAATAGATTTTTATTTTCATTATAACTCAATTTAAATTGAAAACCGACGATATTTAATCATTAAAGGGACTTTTAAGCGTAACACACAGATATCAAGTTTTATTATATCGTATATATTTATTCAAGACACGGTTGTCTTAAATAATATGACCTTCTAAAAGATATGACGTCGTCTATTCACAATGCGGTTATTATTTACACACACATCAGTCACCGTGATATTTCGGACATTGTGACAGTCCGTATACCGTTTAACGCTTCCATTGTTGTGCGATTGGAAAAAAATGTTTTCCAATGCAAATATTATCATTGCCATATACGATGTTCGAGGATTCTTTGATGATGCTAATTTAAACCATTATTGTATATAATGGTGGTAATAATAATATTTTAACGATCGTATTCGTACTGTTGACTGAGTATATGTTCGCATTCGGGTATAGATTTGTCTGATAGGTGATCTAATGTAAATGTTTGATGTACAAAACGATTTGGCGAACAATAATGATTGGCACGATTGGAGCATTATTATATTGGGTCACATGATCTCGTGCGCAACGAGTGTTTGCTGTGATGTAAGTGGTGATATTGCCCACCAGTGGAACGTGAGCCTTCCCACGTTGGAACGCTTCACTCGTGATATTCGCGAACCTGGGCTCAGTGGGTTCTGGTGGCGGTAGCATGGCGCCCTCGAGTCCCCGCCAAAGCGTCTTGAATGGTACGCAAAGCGCGGGCGAAAAGGGCTTTCATGCTGTTCAACAGATTTTTTTCTTGTTACGTAAATGCAAGAGGAGTTTTCATTGTGGCGCTCTCACGGCGAGCGGGGGTTGCGCCACTTTCACCGATTGTTGCCTTAGAGCGGCGACGATTTCTAAACAATGGAATAGGTTTAGACTCCTTCGTCTCTCCACACAACGTGAACACGTCGCCTTTCGAAATGTTTTCGTTTTCTGTTTTTTTTTTTTTTGTTTTCTTGCTAAATGAGTGGCCAGTAAAACGGAACATGTGTTTGTTAATCGTTATAGACTGTATTCTGATTGCTCATTTAATATGATAGTAATCCCATTAATTTCTAAAAGAATTGCGAAAAGTTACAATATATCTAGCGTACTTATTATATGATCACACCAGGTTACTTACGGGGTAGACAGGAAGCAACGAGTGCTAAATATCTCTATCCTTCGCAGACCTGAAGTGTTCCTTCCATTCTTCGTATAATATATACACGCCGCATACGTGTCTAGCGGTCTAGCTGAATATGAATGGAAAGAATGAGCAAATGCCGATGGAATGAATGCTAAAATGGTCGTAAAATTGCTTAATAAATACTGTATATAAAAAAAATGTGATTAAACTATGGTTATTTTAATATCAGTCGTTATGGGGTTAGGAATTATCATATTACAAACTAGAAAAACGATAATCATAATTTCCTAATCGTCCTATTCATGTGCCGTAATCCGACTTGACGCACTGCCCCCTATCCGCGCGGGACTCTGTCAACCCGTTGACAGCTTGACAGCGTGAATTGTGGGGGATTTCATGCGCCGTCGAATTACTGAACCCGAATTTCTATCAACAAAACAATGTTGCTCCTCTTTCGATATCAACACTTAATTAAGTTCAGGGTACGTACTCGGAGCGATACTAATTTCGTACGTAAAGAACCTACATTAAGTCGAGAGCAGACTTAAATTTTTATTTAGCGGCTGGACGATTTTTTTTCTTACCGGTTTCTTTGTTTGGACGTGGCTCGTGGTAAAGTTTTTAAGGCGAACAACAAGAGTGTATTTTTTGTTCCGTAACGAGATTGGTACGACGACGGTGCCTAGATTTCAGTCTGGCTGCGGTCAGGCGGCCGCAACAGCCCCCCACAGTATCGTGTCGTAATTGCGTCGGAAGTGGGGAAGTGAAGAAATTGGATACTTTGTTTTCTATACGCCCCTGTCTCGCTGCCGGCTGCCCCTCCCCTCGGCGTTTTTTCTTTATGAAGCCTTTTTAATTATTAGCACAACGAGCTCGAACGTAAACAGCCCATTGTTTCTAATGACCCTGATGAATGGCACAATGTACACGCCGACGACAAATAAGCCCCGCGTGTTCGTTGACCAGTACACGTCCAAATTATTGATGATTGCACTTAGTTCTGTTGTGTTTGCTGTTTAGAAATGTATGTTCGTTTTCAAACCACACTTATTCACGAGATGAAGGTATGTCTGCTTTGTTTCATTCAAAAAAGCTATTACTTTGCTGCCCGCGTACCATCATAATTACAACGTTTGGCAGTGTGTGAATTAAAACATTAATCCTTTTCCCGAATGTACAACTCATACGCGACTGGACATACGACGGTCTTATTGGATTATGAGTTTTAGCCGTTTAAACTGTCGCAGTCGCTATTGAAACAGGGGTGGCCAGCCGACACTAATACCGCCGGGGGCAGTACGGATTATGTGCTCGCGTTACCTGGAAAGATCCACTTTCACTCTTATGTCTAACGCTTTAAAGTTCCATTTCTTCGGAGCTTCCATTTAGAGTTGAATGGTCGATTTTTGATCGGGCGAAGGAACTCAAGTAATTTATTCATGTGGGTAAAAGTCTATTTAAGTATTCATTCCTTTTCCACTTATTACTATTGTTGATTATAACACGTAGTAAATTAAAGACAAACCTAATAGGTTTAGGTTTTTTTTTTAATAGGTTAGCTTTTACTTTTCTAAATTTTGTAATACAATCAATAATTGTATGAGTAATGGGGAAATAAACTAGAAGTTAGATTTAAATATTACCTGATTAATAATGCCGTAATATTACTCGGAAGTGTCGTGGACAAAGCCAGTAGAGTGGAGGGGCGACGGGGGCGCCGCGGTGCGAGCTCGCGGCCCTGCGATCGCTCCGATAACATTGTGCTCGCTGATACTGCGATATGTGCGCCCGGACACGTCACACGTGGGCCAACAATGGGCGATCTGGACGTACAATACTACAGCTCCACGGCGTTGTTAATTATGTTTAGTTCGCCTTTTATTTATTGTCAAATTATACTGAAAACATTCTGCGGATAGCCGATTCACTATTATAATTGTTATAAAGAAGCACATTTCATTTGATATGTGTAAGCTCTTAGTTACGTTATATATTTAAACACAAAACGCTTGATGTCCAGTGATGTCCGACAGCAAAAATGCATTCATTTTGCATTCGATTTGCAAATACAACAGTCACAGACATTGCTTCTACAGCACAGTTTTCATACTATGTGATATCGTACCTTTATGTAAACGATTCAATGCTGTGCATATGTTATTATGCCTTATCTACAGAGTGGAATGAAGCAAGGGGTCCCCGAATACCAATGTTGTGTGATATTTGTGTGTGAAATATGTATCTACATATGTGTGAAACGGCGCATTAATTATTTTATCGCGATAATGATATGCAACTGCAGTAAATACATGGTATAATTCAACATGAATAAAAAAAAAAGCATTTTAATCAGATCGCTGTGTCTATCCTTTAAGCTCGTTAATAACAAAATATTAGAGTTTAATTTCGAATTTATTCGCCAGACCCTCACTCTTGTCCGTTTCGAAACCGTCCTTATGAACAAAAAATTCGTTATCAGCGCCGGTCGGCCACCTATATGTCTTTCAAATACATTTGAATTTGGCAAAAGATGAAGATCATTCAGATAATTTTGTGAGTTTTTATAATTGAGATACGGATTTTTTAATCTATCTTTCAAGATGGTAGAGACCTTTGTTCACGGTTTGCCCGCCATGTTTCGCGCATCACTGTATTACGCTTTATCTACCGCCAAACAACACTTCTTATTGCGTCTGTTGGAAAAGATAAAAAAAAAAAAAAAACTAATTATTGTACATTAGTGGCTATACACTACATACGGACAGGGAAGACGTACCAACTCAGCGTTCACTCCATCATCATCTTACTATCATCAACTACAACCCTTTTATTGTTCCATTACTGTAATAGGTCTCCTCTCAGAATAAAAAAGGTTCAAGCCATTAGTCCTTCATATCCTGTCAATGATCCAATGTAAAAATCTATAAACACTACGATCAACACACTTTATATTGATTTTACACTCTCTTTGACACATAAAACCCTTTAGTGTATTATTTTTTGTATGTCTATTTTACACTCTTATGACACGTAGAACTATTTGTTGTGTCGTTATCTATAGATACTATTGAAAAGACAAATCTCAATGTCACAATTAGTGTTGCAATGGTATCACTTGGCAGCGCGTCCACTCGTGCGCCGCGTCATAGCGGGTTCCACCTAATCGACCCTGACTCTGCTCGATACGAAGGCGTTAGTTACCTGCCAACTCTCTTTTATCTAGTTATCTCTGTGTTTTAGCTCCGTCTAGTTATAATTGGACTGTTGAATTATTATTTGTAACTGGGACAATCATGTAGTTGGTTTTGATTGCTTATATATATCTACATACGTTAGGTAATTGTTAGGTATATACCATCAAATTTTAGGTAATATGTAGGTAATAGGTAGTTGTACATACGTACATACGTTAGGTGCTGGCTTGTATATACTTAAATACCTTAGATATACCTAAGTTTAACAGTAAATATTCATGTTCGTTCATCGTAACTATGTTTTTACCATATTTTAATGGTAGATGAGAGCATATTAAAATATATATTCTGAGAATCTGAGTAGAAGAAAAGATTAAGTGATTCACTTAATACTATTTATTTACTTAGACGGGCGTTTAGATAAACAAATGAATAAATAAATGAACTTCCGTTATTGGCTTTGAGATTTGTTATTCCTTTTACTACAATTTCACTCTAATTGCAAATGAGCTCCAATTTACGTCATTCTAATATACAAACATTGCGACGATGGAATCGTTCGGAACATTTCCACCCTATCGTTTCAAATAATTACTCGTAACAAGATATACTTTGTTCATTTCTATAATTAAGTCAAAATTATAGAGGCGCTAATTAAACTATAATTAGAAATGAATAAAATTACCTTATTTAAAATGTGTTTTCTTCATATATTGTTCTTAGAACATGTGTATGTATCGTACATGTACAAATGTTATTTTGCATCTCACATGTCTATACATTTTTTTAAATTCAATTAAAATTCATTTAAAATCTGGAAAACAATATCTTTCTTCTGTTTCTAGCAATAATGTTTCATCCTCGAATCAAGATGTTAACAGTCGTAATGAAGGCATTATTGAAGTGATCCAAGTCTGTCTTATTAGCGCGAGTAGCGATCGATGATTGCGCTAAACATTGGCTCCGTTTTCTACATTAAGTCATTGACTCGAAATGTTTATGTTCGCGACGTGTATTTTTAGAGGCAACGTCGTCAAGACCGCTTCTAACTACCGACCTAAATACAACAGAATGTAGTTCGATTCGTACCCAATTATATATGATACATGTAATTACATACCCATATATAAACAACCTCTAGTACATTTAGCTGATACTTTTCTAAGTGTGTCTGTAATTGTCGCCTTTAGAAAAGTAGAATGTGTTTCGATAAACGAGAGCGAAGTCCGCTGCTTCTGAAACACGTTGTGTTGTTTCCAGGCTCATTAGCTTCTTCTGTTCCGATCTTCTAAGAGTCCGATCGTCTCAACTTATTATTCTCTACGCATAACATCCTGATATTTTCTTGTATCATTTCTTATAGACTAAATTGAGCAAACAATCTTATCAGCATACGTTCCATGAACCATCTATGAATCACGTTGTTTTTTCATGTCTGAATATATCGTATCATTCTCGTATAATTGTTTAGGTAGCTAATTATTACTGTTCCCGCGGTGATTTAATACTTAATATTTATTAACAAACTAAGATTAGACTTGATAGATAATGAACGTCTTTCAAATTATTGTTTGATGTGTTACGCAAGTCTCCATGCTTTGTTATGTAATATGTGTATCATGTATTAATAATAATAATAGTGAAAAGTTACTTTGCATTGATGTTTTTTCACTCCCCAAGCGTCGTGTGATGTAGATAGTGTCAAAAGTAAGCAGTTACATGATTTGTTTCCTATGAAAGTATAGTTGGAGTCTCGGTCTACATGACATGTCGGGCGAGCGGCGGCGCTGGCGAATTTGCATTGTAAACAAGCGACCGAGCCACTGCACGCCTCCATGCCTGACTTGACTAATGCTATGTCTCATCATCGCTGCATTTACATTCATCGATCGCCTGTACGCGTCCCAACAATGACATTTTTCATCGCGTTTTGGTCTGCCCGGATTTCGCTTGCGACGACCGCCGCTTGACCTTCAGCACGAGAATAACTACTGCATCATTTCGATCCCTCGTTTTCCTTTGACGTCCACGGAACGTGAAACGTCACTTGTTGCCAGTTACAAGACCGAAAAAATGTATGGCACAATCAATGCTGACTTGCAAAGAATTCGCGAGAGCAGTGATTGGTTGTTGATTAATAAAAAAAAAATCCTTGCGGCTAGACCGATGTCGAGCGCACAAAACAATACGTCTAGTGATTTTATTTCCAGTCGAGTGGTCCCACCGCGTGGCGCGTGGGGGTGCATTTGTAATAAAAATGTATAAAGGCGGTAGGCCCCGCGACTCCCGCGCCCGTGCTCACGCGGCCCTCTCTCTTTGACATCATTACAATTATTTACGCCACCCCTGTCTCCTCCCGGCCGCACGACACCGTAGGCTTGCTAAAGTAAATACGCCCGTATTTGCTTAGTTGAGACAATACCGTGATTAAGAAGTTTTCATTCGAATGGCTCCGTCCATAGTAAACTCGTCTCCAAAGTCCTCTTAAAGTTAAACAGACGTTGTTAGAGATCTTTCGAGAGCTAACAACTTCAAATCCAGCTTGTTTTTTATATAAAAAAATAATTTTTCTTCAACAATTACATTTTTATGTAAAACGCAGTCGTATCTCGTACACTTGTGTAATGTGGTAGGATTGTAAATTTACAGTAAGTAATGTTACCATTAACGACGTCTCGGGAGCGGGTATGACTTTCACAATTTATCTCGTTTGCGCTCGGAGCCCTCTCGTAAAAGCTGACAAAAGAACACCGTAATAATCCGTTCAGTTGAGTTAGGTGGGATTACGAGGGCGCAATTTGTGGTGATATGTGCAATGAAGATATCCTTATCGAATTGTATTCGTACTCCTTTATACATTGTTTTGTTTACACACTATGTGAATTTGGATACGAATATTTGGTTCACGACAAGAAACCAAATAGAATCATTGGCATTGGTATTTTAAAATTTTTATATTGCAATGCTTTTTGTATGGTTTGTTTAGGCACGTGTTATGTGTAAGGGTATAAAATCAATCATGTTTTCTTTGGACTCTTCTTGTGTTGGAAAAAAACGGAAGTCTAGTCATATTCATGGCGTAAGCTCGTATTTTGTCGCTCGTCATTATTATTATTAGCATTGCCGCCTACGTGTGTACATGAGGCATCCAAAGCTACCAGTCATTGCTGAAACGGTATTCGGGAATGCTGCACATTTTAATTTTATCTCGTCGTAAATTGTCAGTTGGGCCGCGGCCAAGAAGAACGGTCAGAAACATTCGTCCGGTTTCAGGAGCACGTGGGTGGGCCGCGTGTCTCTCGTACACGTAACAACAACATTGATAAAAACATGGGAGACACTCGTGGCTATGGTAAACAATGCACCAGACTTTGTTACGTAGTTTTTTTCGTTACATATGTTGCGATAGCGTCGGAGAAACAGTTTATTACAAGGCATTTCGCGATATGTGACTACACTGAATATTTACATTTTAAAACACCAATGCGATCACTTTCACGTTCAACTTGTCCTGCTTCACGTGCTGTCGTTGTCTGTAACTGACTTGTAGTTACACTCGAATTACAGATATAACTTTTATGCAAATCTTTACTTTCCACTCGTATCGGGTCTCCGACATTAAACTTGGTTATTCGTCTGTGCGTGGAGTGTTACAAGTATTTTTCGAATCATAATCCGACATACAGATTTAAAATTCTTTTTCGGGAAATCGAAAACTTAAATTTCTCCGGACGAATTTTTGGATTGTTCAAATTTTTATGTACTTTCACGTGCATTTTATCTATGTATTACCTCATTTTGTACAATATACGCCGTTACAACGATGTCTCTTAACGGATAAAAATAATGCTTAAGTAAACATTTTTTTGTTGTCCGTATAGTGTGGCTTCGTTTCAACAGTTATTTTTAAGGCCGAGCGATACATAATTTATGAGTCCTTTCGTCTGTTCGCTAAGCTATAACTTACTGAATGTGGCCGAGAGACATTTATATTCGCATTCTCATTTTCCCGCGTCTTGATTTATCGCCTCACTAGTTTGGCCCGCGGTTGAATTGTGATCAACGGAATAGTTGGATGTCTAGTTACGAGATTTAAAAAAAGACGATCGAACGTCACGGGCTCCGAGCGTCACTCTGGTCGCATGTTGACGTGTTAATAAGATTAGCACCAGGCGAGCGTCTTGCGCTGACATGTGGTAGACAATATCTCTGTCTCTTTATCAATTCGTCTCTACTAATTGCTTGGGATATCGGAGCCATAGTATCGGTCATAAATTGCGGGCATACAGCTTCGTCACGACACGTAGCGAAACGATCTAATTGAGTTCACACATGAACAATGTTAGAATGTCTATCGCGCCCGCGGCCCACTGCGGTTGAACGCCCAACTTTGTATCTGTCCCGTCTTGTACTTTGTTACAGAAATTTTTCATCACAGGTTTATGCGGTATACTTTTTATCACGTTATTAGTCATTAAAAATCATTCTCTCTGTCCTCTTTATTTAAATATCCGGCATATCATAATCGTTATATATATTTCATCACTGTAATAAACACAACAAGAATAAAAACCAAACTTGAATCAACACAAGCATGTGAGGTAATTATGTTTACGTTCAAGTAATTTACTTGTCGCATTTTGAATGTAATGTGCATAATATTGTAATGAGGAAGAAAGTAATGGTAGATACAAATAAAATGCTTGTAATCCATAGTTGTTTAAAAAAAATTTGGAAGTAAAAGTGAATATATTAATTATCTAACATGCCACGGAATAGTATTACACGGTGTTATGTACATTTATACTTACCAAAACCACAATGCAAGACATTCGAGCGAGTAACACAAAACTCGCTGCTGTATAAGTATTTAAGGAAGTAAGCGGTATTTCATGTGCGGCTATCTAACGATCGATTACGTGCAATTGATGGCTTGGGAACACTCCGCGTTATAGTCCATTATTTACTTCCACGCTTCCACTGTTTAAATATATCAATTACATAATTGTATGTATATTTCTCTGAAACTTGTACAAAAGTAAATATGTGAATGAATTGAAGAATATTGTGTGATGTTTATAGTCCACACCATTACCGCCACACCAATGTCTTCTTTTCAAAATAATTAAAAATATCTCTGGTACATTACAATCATGTATGCTTTCCTGACGTGTACACAAATTAACACTTTACCGACCGGCCGTCGATTAATCGACGTTTTGTTCTCAGCGCATACCGACCGGCCGTCGATTATTGGACTTTTGCTCCCCAGCGCTTACCGACCGGTCGTCGATTAATCGACTTGATCTTTCTGTTAGATTTGGTTAGGCTAGACTGACAAGTAGCAAGCAGCAAGCATTT
>DWFV01000534.1:0-13860 GCA_018246775.1 Parelbella machaon machaon
GTAATAGGTTAGTACGGGGTTCATAGCGAGATACGGCGAGTGGAAAGTTCCCGGTGCCGGTACTGCTGATAAGCTATCGGGCCAGCCACGCGGGCCGGCCGTGGTGACGCGGCTCTGTGTCATTAGTTCCACGTTACCACTACTACCGGATAAACACGCACGCTCCGGGGTCATCTAGATGATTCCGACCTTGGCAGTGACTTCAGATTAAACAATGATGATCCAGAATTCGTCACGATAATATCAATTTGTATTAATAATGATATTATTTTCGAACATTATAAGCGTTGGTACTCTAGTTACCGGTTCGTATTTCCTCAACGGTTCAAAGAGTAAGAACTGTTTACACGCACACCCTGGTCATTAGCAAATATTTGACGATAATTAATAATAAGTCCGTAATATTCAGATTTCAAAGAATAAACAACTTAACAATTACAAAGAAAGGCAAAAGACCAAGAATTGTATGAAAAGACAAATTATTTCTCAAGCCGTAATCAATGTCTTATATTTAAATAATGTAATAGATGGTGTTGTTGTCGATGTACAGTTGTTTACAGTATACAATGTAAAAATTCATGATTATGATAAATACGGAGTCGTTCCATTCGACAAATAAATGACAAACGCTGATAGTGATAAGCCTTATCACGTCCAAGAAACAAATAGGCATTCGAGGGGCGATAAATGTGGCAACAGTGACAATGTTTTTACAAGGTAATCCCAGCGTAACTAGAGAAGATGGCAACAGAAGATGGCATCTGTTAATTCATTTGGTTATAAATGAGAAACAATATTACAAAGTAAATTATAATTTATTTTATGATAAATATAACAATAATCTAAAAACATTGAAGAGCCTACTAGATCATTAGTTAGGGAAATAATACACTCCACGAAGAAGATGAAGACTCCAAAATGAAGAAGAAGTTCTGCTTCATTTTATACCTGTTGCACCTGAAAGACATCGAAGCCACCCTGGATAAGCTACTAAGCTTAGCCAGGATGGCTTCGGTGTCTCCCAAGGTGTTTTAAACAAGGTGGACACTCACTAGAGTACTAACCTTGTACAAAACACAGAGACAACCAAACATAAGAGTGTATCTAGGAAAAATATCGATGCTGTAGGACGGCGGTCGTGCTGCAAGTATCCGTGAGCAATCTCCCTTAAAGTTTATTAATTGTTTTTGAAACGCGATAATTCTGGCAACCAGCACATTACTAATGTTTATAATATTTGGCCTTACTACCCTAATTCTTAGAGGAAAAAGAGAAAACCCAGTTCCAACACCGGAGTGATAAAAGTGTTGGGAGGATGACGATGTTGACGAGGGTGGTGATGATGATGATGATTGTAATGATATATGTTAAATACTTAACGATTATGACCATTGCAAAAATACATATTATAACAATATTGCTTAAATTGTAGATCCCGTTAAAATAACGGAGTATTATAAAGAAGTAAGGATTTACAAGTTGTTTCATTATAACAATAATAGTGCTCTCACTGTGCTAACTAAAGCATACAAATATTATTTAAGTTATATAAAATACAGCGGAAAATGTGCAATGAACTCTATACATGTACCACTTGAATAATTTTCATTTCACGTCTGCGTAAGACATTCTCGAAGCCGTGGCCGTGTCAGGTCAGCTCGCAGGTTAGCCGTATCTCTTACATGATTCCTATATCACATTAATTGTGCTTTAATTGCGTACACAATATTTATAACCGTTACAGATACGCGTTGCGATAACGAGGAAAAACAGTGCAATACACGCGCCATTATCAGTGTTATGAGATATATGTATAAAACGCCTACGAGTTAATTGGGTGACCCTGGCGCTCGGACGGCGATCAACACATCGTGTGAAATACTCATTACTGTATCCGCATAGAACAACGACCTCAATTGCGAAGCGCTTAAAATCTATAATGCTGTGTTAAACGCTGCAGTAATTAAAAAACTTGCGGATACATCCGCTAGATTCAAAGATAAGCGTGCTGTAAAATTGTTTTATAAATAGTCATCACGTGTTCGTTTTACAATTGCAATACGCAATAGCATGGCGCCTCCTTAGCACTTACGTTATGCTTATAAGACAACAATTTTGTTGTATCGATACTTAAGACATATAAGACGTATAAGACAAACGATAAGTAATATCAGCACTGTATGAGTTCTTAGACAAATCAGCTATGGTTATTATTTATATGCGATAGTACGTCGTTTTAAATTAAAGTTTTGAGAGATAATTTTATGCTGCTGTCATATTATATTAATAACAACTATGAAGACAGCTCACACATCTGATCTCAGACTATTCAGAGCCTGTCCTGTGGTATCCTAACAGCTGATAAATATAAGTACGGAGAATAATTTAGAACAAATATAAAATAACCAACAAACAAAATGGGCCTATTGATTGTGAACTGTCAAATGATCAAAATAGGAATGTCATTAAACAAAAAACTGAGTAGGTAAATGTGGCATGCAAGTAAATTTTTATTACAAATGCCAGTCTATATGGTCACTCCACCTCGCTGGAGGGCATCCTACGCCACGTTTATCAATTCTGATCTCCACCTTAAGACATGTTTATCCCAGCGGTTATTGATTCTCCGAGAAATGTGACCAGCCCACTGGCATTTCAGCTTCCTAATCTTTTGGACTGTGTCGATAACTTTAATTCCAATCGTACAGTGAGTGCTCATATCTCAGCTCCGTATGTCATAAAGGGTACAATGCACTCGTTATATACTTTTTGACTCTAAGTTTGCTTTTTGTTGACGAAAACACCTTATAAAGTTTCCTAAACGTTGCTCTATATTTTGAATAGCGGAATCAGATAAACAAGGCAAATATTGTAATTTATTTAGCCACTTTTATATCACACACATACACACACAACATGGTAACAACAAAAATGTATCTTTAATAGAGTGTGTAGAGAAGTATTTTGTGAAAATCATATTTCAGAACCCATTTACACTAGCGTTTCTTCATGTACGCGCAACTTAGACGCCGTGACATGATACGTGATTCAGACTTTTGCTTGTAACGCGCTTTAGCGTCGCATATGCGCTAGTATGAAAAAGCTCTCAAAATGAAAAAATTACTTAATATTTATATTGCAACTCGACGCTTATCTGTTTGTTATCTGTGTAATATCGCTTGATGTCGTAAGTACAATGTCGAATAACGTACCTCGTGATCGACAATCGATTCATCGGCGCAACTAAAAATATCGATGGCTGATAAGATAATCCTCATTTGCGTCAATCCCCGGACCGCCACCGTCTATCTGCATGCTATCGAAACGTACACATGTCATAGACCTTTATTTGGAGCATTTTTCCCCTTATCGCAAATACGAGTAGACTAGTATAAATTGCTCTCCGATTATATTGTGAAATCGATAATGCTATCGTTTTATTACTTACCCGCTAATGTTTAGGTTTAGGTATGTTTGTGATATTGTAATTTATATGAGTTTGACCAGTGCCCATTAATTACAATAATAATCAGAATTAATATCCATATTTATGTTAGTCAAAACAAGTATTAGTAATGTACAGACTCACACGAAACCCTTTTTATGGTGCACACAATATTATTCATTGTTTATTAATTTGCTGTTAAGTTGGGATAATTATGAAGTGACATTTATATTGATTAAAAATTGCGTCAGAATTTAACGAATTCACAATTTTAAATTCACATGTCTAAAACTAAATCTAAAAGACATTTATAATTAATTGGTGGTTGAACTTTGTTTGATTCTGATATTTGGAATTGAGCAATGTCTGTTAGATGTCAGTGTACTTCAATTAGGTGCCTTTTGCGTTTTCAATGTAAAATGACAGCAAAAGGACCAAAAAGTGAGCATGAACGAGACTAGGTCAAAATGTATACGTTCTCCAGCAACGAGGCCAATGTTCATACGTTTCCTGCCTAACGATTTGCCCATCAATACCAAACACCACTTGATAAGAATCTTGACTTTTTCAAGGTTATCAGTAAATTACATAAAGGTATGGCCAAGCACAACCCGAATACCTTTCCCACTCCCATGTTTGCATATAGCATATCTGATAAATATGTTCATACAAGTCTTCTTTGACTACACTATAAACTCGACGTTCTATTTTATGTCTCAACCAAAAGCACGGACTTGGTATAACACTTAATACAATAGAGCGTGTAAAAAGCAACTATCATTCTCTTCATTCAATATTTATTTTCCCCTCCACTGTAAAATGAATTCGTACTTTATCCTTCATTTTTAAGTACTTATGTTTTGAAATAACTAATATCTGTCCACAGATTATGTTTTCATGTCTAACCTTCCTAAGCAATTTTCACGAAATTTTGGATGTGGATAGCTTTCATCATGATAAAAACACAGATAAATTAGAATATCTTGGCTAATTTAGTGAAATAAGGGATGATACTCTGTATAGATAATATTTATACGACAACCAATTTTAAACATTTTGATATTGGCGAGACCAGCAGAACAGTTTGGAAACAGATATTGGCATACTGAATAAAACATAACGATATATAATATGCGTCTTATTTACGCATTTTACGTGTAGGAGGGAACTAACCATAAAACATAAAATCAAATAATCATTTTCATCAATCATTAACTTATCACTAAAAATCCATTAGATAATCATTGATAGCTTTACATAATCACTGTACGAATCATTGATTAATTAAAAGTTCGTCATTGATTTCTTTCAACGTTTGATGAGTTCTGGCCAATGACTATTAGTAAACCAATATTGTACAGGAAACGATCATTAATTTTGGGATCAAGGCTATTTTATGAGCTTATATTGTTATCAGAAGAGGTTCAAGATGATTCGTGACTTTATTAGCATAGTTCAGGATAAGAAGCACACATATATTTTTCTGAGAAAGAACTATACTCTTAACCGTTTTGATTTCTTTAAAATAAAATTGCTTGCGAGTTTTTACCACATCTACAGTGCCCTCTGGTATTCTATTAAGAACTACATTTTTAATTATTCTATTCCTCTGAAATAAGAACGGTTGATATATATTATGCAAAATTGTTATAGCGCCATCTAGTATCATAAAAGAGAATTATATACTAGTTAAATTTTGCTGTCAACACGGGACCCTATAGGAACCGTGTATTTTTAGGGCTTCAAAGGTAGACTATGTTACTCTCCGGTCCATAAACTACACGTTAGCGAAATTTCATATGAAACAAAACAGTATTGTTTGCGTGATTGTAAAACAAACATCCAAATGCACAAAAAAATTCACAAACTTTCATTTTTATAATATTAATATGATTTGTCCATTATCTAATTTTTGGCGTGTTCTTTTTTTTATTTTTGTCAGTGTATTTGCGGTTAGTGTGGATTTAAAATGGATTTTCATTGGTAAGCAGAGATCTTTTCCGAGAATAATTTAGGTAACAGTCAAAGAGAGGCTTTCAATATGTAAATGAATTACGTTTATCTACAGATTTGTATAAAATGTAATTGCGTGTAACCCTAGTGCTTCAGTTAGATTAAACCTTGCCAACATGCAACGTCAATCCAGGAGTAACCAGCGCATTATGAATAAGAGAACAGCTCGCTAATTCTAATTGCCATTTGTTTTTTGTAGGTATTATTCGCATACATTTCACAGCTACAATGAAAGGGTGAAATAGGATATCTTAGCCATTGTGGTCTTTGTGTAGTAGTAATTTATTACTCTCGATGGCTTAGTTGCGATTGTATTGATCAACCTCATAAGTTTCATTAAATGGTTGATTTCCGCGTGCGATGACGTCGCATGTTAACTCTAGGTCATCATCACTACTGCTTTGTTTATATAATTGGCTACGTCATCGACTATTAAGACAATAGGCAAGGACCATCCTTATCGACGTTATGCATAATCATAATCACGCTAGATGATTAACGTTCTTCTGACACGCCTTTGTCTAAGTTTAGCTGCTTGTACTTGCCGCTCGGTGGCACGAGTTAATATCCATATATTCTCATATTATTGACGTCATTATTGTTTGTTTTTTGCTTCCGTTTAAAGTAGTGAGTCTACTTAATGCCTTTATTTTTCATATATTTCGTATTGATCTATTAACAACATCGTTCTGCAGTTGAATACGGCAAAGTGATACTTTTTTTTCTGTATTAGTGTACGTAGTCGGAGAATTCAAAATAATAGTTGGTTCATTATGGGTTACTTTACAGTTGCATATATGTACGTCAATCGTCAGTATAGATGCGGCAAGTTGCAGGTAGGGCGCGATCAAAACTGGAGCACGTCTATTTGGAATTGTGAACTAATACAGGTTAATTATAATGATGAGATACAGGTTAATTATAACTTTATATGCATTCTAGGATAAACTACAGTAAGAAAACTATTTTTCTATTAGAGATAGAACTACGATCAAACATTATTAGAAGAGTCACGTATAAGACACGAATAATAAACAAAACAACACAGGTATATTTCGGACATCAAATTTATAATTAACATTTACACATAATGCGATGACATTTCTAAGCTGTAACAATTCCTGCGCTGTTATTGTTGAATAAGATAATACATACTACATAAAACATTGATCAAAGTTATCTTCTTAATATTAATACACGGTGCTTTTACGTATCACTTATTCTTTAAATGCGTGTCAAAGGAATACTGATTATACTTTAAATAGGACATATAATTGACTAGATAACTTACGAGAATTTGAATTCAAACTAAATTCACAAGCGTAACGTTAATTAAAATTTAGTGATTCACAAAAAACACAATAGCTTCAGAAACTATGCTGAATGACTCATTTAAATTAATTATATAGAAGTAATTGCTATTGGATCCTAAAACGGATCCATTGTTTTTTTTTCTTGATGAGAAACATCGCTTTGATGATACCTCGTGACGTGTTTGCGATCATCGTGTCTCGTCGGCTCTTTTCGCCTCAAACGGGCTGTCTCATCCTGAACTCTTTTTTGAACTTGAATTACGCTACATAATACACCTGCTATTTTACGTGTGTCATGATGTAAGAGCGTTGTGTCTAATTATACGTATTGGCATACCGCAATGAAGTAGAAACGTGGAATACCGTTTCGAGGTATCCTTAGATGTTAGAAGACTTTTCATCATTAAAACGAATAATATTTTTTTCAAATTAAAATTTGAAACCAATAAAATAATTATTTTATATCTGTCGTGCGTTAGACGACGGCAGTCTTTTATATATTAACTTTCATAATTTAGAGAATTTGTTCATTAATTTCTCTCTTAATAATCGACCCATTTGTCATTCCACTGTTGGAATAAGGGTCTCCTCTTATATTGAGAGGGTTAAGGCCATAGTCTTCCACGCTGGCCAAGTGCGGGTTAGCAGACTTCACACACCTTAGAATTTTTTTTTTTTTTTTAGGAAATTCTAAAGTGTGCAGGTTTTCTCACGATGTTTTCCTTCACCGTTAGCAAGTGATATTTAAACTTAAAGCGCACTTTTACAAAGAGGTGCGCGCCGTGGATTTGAACTCAGCACCCCCGGAGTGAGAGGCCGAATTCTTAACCACTAGGCTATCACTGCTTTCTTTTTCTCTCTTTATCTTTCTCTTAATTTCTCTCTTAAAATCTAATTAATTATCATTTTTGTACAATTTATATCTTTTCTGCTGGTCTTTTTGCTTTGATCTTTTTTGCCTTTGGTTTCAACTGTGTTGAGCTACATGGTGAAACGCTGGTGTTAAGTGAGCTGGCGGCACTATTATCACGGTCTTTATGAACAATTGAGTCTCCCGCGTTCAAAATTTCAGAAAGCAAAGATGTATCAGATGAAAACGTAGCATTTGGTAAATTCTTATTAGCATCCTTAGTCAAGTAACTGTGGACTAAATCCTGAACAGCATTCATTAACCTAATTCTTTCGCCGAAATTACGTACGTCTTTTATCTTCTTTGCTATCTCTAAAGTAAATCGGTCATATGCGTCCAACTCTTCTACAGCGGTTTTCGGGACGTCGACTTTGTTTGGAGATTTATCAGGCATTGTTTTTTGGGTAACTACTGGTACCTCAGGCGATGTCCTTTTCAAATTTGCACTTAAACCCTCTGTAATGTTTCCACAATTCGCGTTACATTCCTCTTCTTTTTCAGTATTAGTGTCAAAAGCCTGAAACAATAATAAGTCTGAAAAATAATAAACACGGCAAATAGACATAGATCAAAAACCGCTAGTGTTTTAAGTTTTAAAAATGTTCGCTACGATAGGGGAAATTTATTTCATAGGTTTATTTATTCAGGCCAAATCTAAAAATCTGAGTCTGTAAAGATAGAGATACCTAGGTCTGTAAGGATAGGGTACCAAAGTACTCTGTGTTTTGTACTTGCCTTGCAGTAATAACAATCAAAATAATGTACAAAAATAATCTAAATAGGTAAAAATACTCAGGTAAGACTTACGTCCTTCGGCGTTTGCTCTGCATTGTCATCAGATGTCGATGGTAAGCTGCATGAGGGTTAAAAATGATGTTAGGAATAAATATTTTTTTACGTCAATAGGCATGTTAATGAATAAAAATCGCAACAAAAATGTGCGCCAAAATAACTTACTTCTCTTGGATTTGGTCTTGTTTTGTGTCGACTGATTGTGTCGATGGTTGCGGTTCCTGGAAAGACATATTCTAAGCGATACTAACGTAGTTTATATCATTTGCTTTAAGTTTCGTCGTCAATTTATAATATGAGCACCCTAACGGACATAAATGATAAACATTCTTAATTGACATCTGGGTATGTACATAACACGTTGTAATTGCTATTTTTTAAATATTTTTAATGTATTTTTAAAGTCATTACTTTTTTGATTATCACCATTTATCAACAAAATTATATGCATGAAGTACCATGCAATTGGATTTGGAGCACATTTCTTCCTTAAAGGCCACGCTAGACATGGGAGAATTATTTTAAGAACTTGTTTAGATCAAATATGTGTCTAATATATATGTGTCAAATTTGTTGTCGAACAACGAGATGCTCCTATCGTATTACTCGTAACATTTTCGAGAAGGGGTAAGCGTCATAGAAAATATTGTACTCACGGAAATTGCTGGTATTTCCTCCATAACTTCATCTGACGGTGGCGGAGGGCTATATTAGAGTGAGAAAATTACAAAAATAAAATTAATTAGATGCACTTGGCTAGTAAAAATTGATATGTTACACCTAAAATGTTAATGGTATTGAATGGCAACCCTGATAGTTTGAGAGGTAATGTACTGTTGTACTACATATAAAAGTTGTACCTACTACGTATAAAAGAGACCTAATATATGTAATATGTATAATTTGATGTAAATTTCATAGACATTAGAGTAAATAAATGAAATAAAAAAATAAAACCAAAACAGATAGGTATACAAATAATTAGTAAGATACCTACTCTTCATCCATTTTCTCGACTTTTACCGCTACTAAATCATCCTGATGACCTGGGTTCTGGAAAAACAAATAAAGTATAGATAGAAATGGTATGATTTGTACCATTGTATTACTTTGCAAAAACAGAACAATTTTTTATCAAAGTAATGCTGGAAGATAATTATCAAACATCGATAGCAGACAGAGCTAAAGTCACCACCAAAAAGTAAGAGGAATAATACAAACACGTTTGTAACTTATAATTGAAAGCGAACCATTTAAAACAAAAATAAAATTCTACAAGAGTATATTTTTTGAACAGAATAACAGATTAGTTTGAATAAGGGGCATCCACGAGCCAATAAAGTAAAGTATACCTGTAATCCTTAAAAACTAGAGCTTCTGATGAAATTTCTGAAGTAAAATTAGCTACAACAACAGAATTTAAACGTTTGTTATGTCACAGACAACGGACCTAGACTGAAACATAACCATAACCAAGGACAATGTAAAGAAGTAAACAATTTTTGCTTCTTTTCCGATTTTATTTCTAATTACATTGATAAAATTTGGAGCCATATGTTTTTTTAAAGTGTGTAATTTTCAATTGGATCTTCGTTCATTGAAAACTTCATAGGTTGTAAATGAAAGTAGAATATCGCGTAAATTTTAATACTTTTTTGTATAAAACACGTTTCAAAGAAATAATAACAAAAGTTTGCGGTAATACATTTTTATTTAAAAAACAAATAAACAGTAGTATATGTATGGATATTATTTAAAAAGATGGACGGATGGATTAGGTTTAATGGGATACTGTAGGCAGATTTAAAAAAATAAAAATAACCGACGTTATCATTCTTTTTCCAAAAATTCAAAATTCAATATTTCCGGTTTAGGTCTGTGTAGATGTATAGATGTCTCTTCGCGAATTAGACAAGCATAATTTGCCAACAGCAGTCCAAAAAAAAGAAACTTCCTTTGGTCCAGAGACTGTGCAGAAGATTAAAGTTTGCAAAACGTGTCGACGAGAAATGAATTTTACCAATTGCTGTAAGTAGTGCTTCTGTTCGTTTAGAAGGATGCAGATAAATGAAAAAGGTAACCATAAATGGTAAATATAGCCATAGTCTAGGAGATAAGGAAGGGGTAGAAAGAATTGTGCTATCAATCCTAATAGTACTTGGGGAATTTTTGAGTTGCATATGTTTCAAAGTAGTTTCCATCTCGTCGATTTCAATGTTAATTTGTGCGATATCCGGGGGTAGAATTTTAGACGAATACCACATTTCTCGCTACAGGACGTGTTGTGGTAGCAAGAAAACTATAACCAGCTTTGAATGTATTAAAAGCACACTTTATATTAAAACCGAACATGAGTGATTCTTAGTTCCTTACCTTAATTTCATAGATCATATATTAAATATATATGATTTTCACTTTTCCTTTAAACGTTGAGGGAGACATTATATTCTGAAAAGGTTATATTTTAGTATTTTCAACATAGACCTACAGTGTTATTTAGACTTGGAAATAATACGAATCGTGTTTGAAAGTATCTATACACAGAGGTTATACATTTATATTCTGAGTCGCTAGTTTCAGATACTTCAGGTTCTCAGCTAAGGATACTTCATTGTCAATCTGGCAAGGAATACAAAATTAGTTTACATGATGCTCACACATCAATGATTAACAGCCATAATGCTTTAAGCTCATGGGTCATTTATCCAAAAATATTTACTAAAATTACCCATTTAGCATAATTGGCCATGCAGAAAATTTTGGGTTTGTATCCCGGCTGGGCACATATTTCAACTAAGTGTTTAGATACATATAATGTTTGATACGTGAGCAACGGCACCAGCCCCCACACACCCTGAAACGTGTTAAGCGCTAAAGCGTGCGTTCAAAGCGTTTACAGAAACAACTATTGTATTATTTCAGCTTACGGGTTTTTCGGTATCGGGCATAATTTTACATCCCTCTTCTTCTTGGGATCTGGCGGCAGTTGGATAACTCGAGGGACATAGCTTACGCGTCGGAAATGCATCGTCCGATAGACGTTTAAATTTTCGATTTTTCGAAAACTTAATAAAACTGCTGTCGAAATGGTCCTGACATATTCTGTAGTTCAATCGCCTTTTATTATCTACTATTTTTTTAACGAGATCTTCTCTACCAACAGCTTTGAGCCAGTCAGATCGTCTGAAAAAGAATTTTTCTTGTTCGCAGCAATGGTTAAATAACATAGATTTAAATTGAAATAATTTATTGCGAATCGAAAGTTGAATTATATACGTGCTTAGAATCAAATTTCATCTTAGACTGATACAATTTAATAACTTAAATTTTTGACAAAATTTCACGTCGTCTTCTTTAATATATATTTGGGATCTTTACCATAAAATGAACTTAATGAAGTGACCATGTTCGTTTGCTCGAACTATAAATACGAATCGGAATAGAATCGTTAGGTAAATTTCAATTGAGACTACGATTACATTTTCCTTTAATTTTTAACACCTAATTTACGTTGAGAATTCTTAGCGAATTATCACAGATCTAATTTATATTATTTTGATATTTGTGTAGGTTTGTATCTTTAATACAACGACCACACCCATAAATGGCGCCCAACGAAACCTCATTAGGGATAAATAAAAATTGAAATATGTACATATAAATGTCTATACTTACCTACAGGCGTCCTTGGGATATATGAAATACGATATATGTTTTTCCCTTTTACTGTTATTCATACACACACTACAGTTTTTAACCATATTTACAGGAAGATCTAATTATTCTGCTTCTTAGATGCAAGTGACTAGCGATCAGGAGCACTTCACGGGCGGCACTGAGCCTCGAGTAATATTGTCCTGTGTCTGGATCGATGTTTGCGTTCGCTCACCGATCGTACATGTTTGCGTTCATATACATCGCGCACACACATGTGCAAAGCTACACGGCTTACAGTGATCGAGCTTCCCCGGGGCGAAAATTACGAAACCTATTTTGCTAGGGCTGTCACGTCGAATGTAGTATATTTGAAATTTACATCATAAATTTTATCGAAAGAAAAAAGTTAAAATCTATATTAATAGGGGAACGAGTAATTTGACGTCGAGCTTACGGCACCCCTAAACCTTCATTGCCCCACAGGCGCGCGGCGCTTCGGCGTAAACGCGTCGGTGAATAGACACGCACACAGCCGCGCCCTGTGCAAGTCTACCTGTCGTGGCCCGTTTGTGCGGAAATCGGACTCTATAGGTACGGTACAGTAGCATCCATTTGCTGTATTTCAATTATATAGCATATCAGCGCAATGCGGTAATAAAGCTTAGTCTCTGTATGGAAAATGTTATTCAGCCTATCCTATATTGATATTACCTTTTGATCCTTTATCGGTTTATAGTTGAGATGTTGTGATGCACAAATAAATATACATATGTGTGTAAATAAAATCGTAATATGTATAAATGAAAACACTATCTGACATTTGTCAAGGCATGAGACGTATGTAGTTGATTTGCAAATTAAAAATTAAATAGGTACTGGGTGCACTTAATACAATGGGTAATTAAATTGTAAATAATGACTCGATACAAGTAAATTGTGTTATTAACGTTATAATATTTTAAATTCAAACTAAAATGTAATTATCTTAATATAAGGGTGAGAGTATCTAACGTTCTAAGCAGTGACAGCCTAGTGGTTAAAAATTCAGTCTCACTCCTGGGGTGCTGGGTTCAAATCCATGGCGCGCGCCTCTTTACAAAAGTGCGTTTTAAATTTAAATATTACTTGCGAACCATGAAGGGAAACATCGTGAGGAAACCTGCACACCTTAGAATTTAAAAAAAAAAAGATCTAAGGTATGTGCAGTCTGCCAACCCGCACTTGGTCAGCGTGGCGGACTATGGCCTTAACCCTCTTAATATGTGAGGATACTCACATTCCAAAGGTGGAATGATTAATGGTTCAATTATTATATCTACCGTTCTAGATTCGGTTATGAAAGCCCGACTACTGCAATAATAATTATTGCTAATTTACACGTCAGGTCTATTGATTAGGCGATACAAACGGGCAGGTTGGTATCTGCGCCTTTATTAGAAAAAATCTTGTTGGCAAACTGCACCCGTACATTCTTTTCGGCCGGACCGTGTCTACAGCTTGCATTATCTGAGTTTCACTGTGCAATGATATACCTAATAGCTTTAGAAATTTTAAGAAATTATTTCGCTACAAAGATATAATTAAGAAAATGTTTCGATTATTTTCATAAATATGTAGAAAGAAAAAGGATTTTTTTTCTCAGGTTCTGAGCGATTTATGGGATTAAGCAACCAGTAGGAACCCTACCTGCGAAAATGACGGTCGTGGATACCATTGCCACCCAGTTCATA
>DWFV01000535.1:0-13841 GCA_018246775.1 Parelbella machaon machaon
ATTCCAGATCCTTTCCATTCTGTCAGTATATTATCATCTGCAACGGTTCGCTGCAGCTGGACAGACTGTCGTTTATAATATATGTATCAGCAATTTAATTATTTCCCCTTAAATTATATTTCCGAAATTCTCGAGGTTCAGACAAATAACGTATGTTAACTTTTTCTTTTTAGCTTAAATGGATAAATGAGGTCAGGTGCAATTCGCATTAAGGTAATATGTAATAATTATAGATCAAATTATTGTAAAAACATTGGATTCAATAATTTGTTTGAATTGTGTTTACTGCTGTCGTCATTATCTATGCAGTCAGGGCGAAAAACAATACATCGTTGATATCGTGGTATGAGGACTGAACCCGGCGCTGGCAGATCACGCTATGGCGCGGCCTACTTTAAAGCTGTGATCCCCAAAACACATGCCCAGCATGAAGATATCAGCAGCTAAATCAGTCGATTTCATCAAATGTCTAATACAACCCCATATATGTTAAATACTGTTATAAATAGATAGTTTCGGAAAAAACTAAAACTAATGACCCTTTAACAAGCTTGATTGATTACAAAATTTGCAAGATTTTTGCAAGGTTTACTCACTCCGTTATTATCTATCGTCATTGTATATTATTGATATCGTTCCGTCTTTGTCCATCAGATATTTCTTATCGTCAATTATCTATTTATCGTTAATCGTACTATAATCTATTTATTATTAATCATTAAGATTAAAAAAAATATATAAAAATAATGACATTACTACTTTAATAATGTCACGCCAACTTTTTTTCATGATTTTAAAATTACATTAATTCTATAATTTTTCTCGGTTTGATTTTTTGCGAAGAGTGCAGTTACATCTTTATTTTACTTTTTTATATTATTTCCGGTAACTGTTAGAGTACTTTAGGTTTTTGACATAGGTATTCATTTCCGTTTACATAATAACATATTCATTTTCTTTTTATATGTACATTATAATGCGTCGACACGAAATATTATAATCATAAATATATTTTATAAATCAAAAATGTACAGAAGGTATATAAAACCACAGATAATTGTGATTACTTAATCTGTGCGGTCAATTAAAAATTAATCAAAGTCGATACGTATGGAGATGACTCATTAGTTCTACTCCCGTGAAATATGACGTATCCAAGCGTAACAGACATGACTCACAGACGGTAGTCAAGGGAGGCTGTGAGTTTCAGACAAAACTATTATTCTTGTTTCTTTAATGAATCACTGTTGCCTTCATTGAATGTGAAGACTATTCGGTAGAAATCCGTGTTCTACGAATTCCAGGAGTATTACGGTTTGTTACAGTTTTAAAATATGGACCTAACAACTTGTATCACAAGCTCTTTATATATAATAGCTGGTACAAATAGCTATCTTTTGTTTAAAATATTAATCTGTATCTCTTCGATTACATTTGAAAATTTAATCACAACAGTAAGAAATATCATTGTAACAAAAACCCGATCGGCAGTCGCGCTTGCAACCAATCGACCGACGAGGCAGTCTTGGGTTCTATTCCTGGGTCGGGTAATATTAGATTATTATAATTTAGAATTTCTTGTAGTGACTCAGAATCTGGAATTGTGCCCGGTGTATGGCAATAGGCTCACACAGGCTATTCCATGTGACGTAAACGTAACTGGTGAAACGTGAGAGTGTACTACACTCCTCTGCCTACCCCTTTGGGGATTACAGGCCTGATGTTATATTTTCAATAACCTCTAACTAAAAACAAAGTGTAGATGAAAAATATCAATTTCTTATATTCTTCCTTGTTTACAGATTTTTAAATAACTAGAAAGGAACACAATAAATATAGATTATAAAAACTCGCGCCAGTGACTACCAAGAAAGTTTTGTTTACGAAATGTTCCTAGATTTATATATAGCTTCCTGGCTGCCGTATCTGTCGTGAATGAGTAGTGAACGCGGCTGCGACGCTTTAATTCACATCGTTGAAATGTAATCATCTTTCATATTACAACGATTTAAAAGGATTTCATCATTTAACGTTGAATTGGTCGTGTAGAAAAGAAACGCATAAAAATGATTTTTCATCTAAACTAGTAGATAATACCTATCACGAAAATATCATATTTAATAACGCAGTACAATTTTATCTTAAAGATTTTCGATGAGCCAGTAAACCAGTAAACCTGATCAGGTCTACAGGCTTAATCTAGTATAAACGCTTATATATTTTCCTCTCTCTGATTTGTTTTAGCTAATATTAATCAAATCTAAAATTCGCAAACTTTATGACAAATGTAAACAGCATTTATTGACTCAAACTAAAAAGATGTTTACATTACAAATTGTACAAGCCCGACCGATATCATCAAACATTTTCTTGCCACCTTAAGAAATAAACAGTTTAAACTATGTACTTAATAACTGTAGTCGATACCTATTTATTAAAAAAAAAATTTATGTATGAGGGAGTATATTCACTTAGTCGTTTCTAGAAACTCTGTCGTAAATACTAATAGATCCCGCACATTCATTATACAACCGCGTCTATGTAGCAATTTTACTTATAAAAGCACCAGCCCACGCGTTAGTTGTATGGTTACTACATACATTTATATGTAATACATGCATAAAAAAGACTATAGTGTTACCGATTTTTTTTACTGAACACCCTTCGTAACGCACGAGCACAGATAACAATGGATGAATATGTTTTAGTGAACCTATAGGTTTCAATTACGCGCTAAATTTATTGTACATACCTACTAGCAAGTATTCATTCCACAACGTAGACAAAGTAACGAATAGGTATATACATATTTTATATTGCCTCGGTAGCAGTAATGTGTAGTAAATGGTTTCAGTTTCAGTTATTTTCATTCCACACACGAGTTATTGCCGTAACTGTGCAAATGTTAGCACAATCAAATATTTTACATAGCATACATACTCACAAAGCTCCCGACATAGCCGCTTTCCTTAAATGCTAAAGCTGTCCCTCAACGTTCACCATTAATGATACCAAATTTTTTAAAACTTCAAGCATTATTAATATTATCATGATTAACATTATTGTAGCATAAACAAAATCAAATCGGTGAAACTGCCAATCGATCTCAAAGTAAATGTGCAACAAATTAAAAAGAAATCCGTTTCAACAGCCGGTACATTTAGAATTAGATGTTATAAAACTCAATAGATAAGACAAAGCCATTTCAAACTATAAATATACACGCCGCTTATAATAATAATAAGTAATGAATTTTATGGGATACAGGAAAAGCAAGCGCCAGCAGTGGGTGGACAAAATTAACCGCCTAAGTTCATCGCTTACCACACCGGTCTGCCAATTGATTATGGTCAAAGATAACTAATTAATTATACGTGATAACATTACATTAAAAATGCGTGCGAACTTATTAATAAAAAACCGTAACATCACGCCTGTAAATCCCGAAGGGGTGGACAGGGGAGTGTTGTACACTCCTGTACGTATTTAAACATTACTAAGTATTTTTTGTTATTAACACCCATGGCCTCTTTATATCTATGAAACATGAGGTAGAAACCTACGTAAGCAAAATTTCCTACAAATCACGTACGACGAATTATATTTCATAGTCAGAATTTACCGAAGTTACTTATTTGTTTTATTTCAGTTTGAAATGACTTTTCAGTTAGATTTCGAAAAATGAACAAGGTGCAACAATTAATAAATTAGATATGCAGCAATTACAATTAAAAGAAGTAGTTATTTAAGAGTTTGATGTTTCCGTCAATAAAAGTAAATGTGAAACTTCCAAATAGTATCAGATTAAAGATTAATATTATGCAAACCTGTTTGCTTTGTGCTATTATATGTCTCTGCTGCCGTATATGTCATTAGAGTCCAAATCACGATAACTAATCGATGACAATGACTCCGACGTAGAATCATTTTGCCTGGATATATTAACTCTATTCTACTTCAGAATACCAATATCTAGTGTACTTTCCATACATAACATGTTACTAAATTCTCTATTCTTCCAGATGTATTCTTAACAGACGAGCTATTTTAAACTCTCCGAACTGATTTAACGGTGCTCAAGCATCGACATTCCAATCTCATTCACACAGCGTGTAAACACTTTAAACTTGGAAACACTGAGTCATTTGGAGTTAAACCATATGCGTTTCAATAGTAAGTCGAAATAATATGTACAAATTATTCGATTATCACATCATGACAACGGGAGGGGCACTTTTCGCGCGCGTTTCGAAAACACACAGGACGTAAGAATCGCAAGTGGGTCACCATAAAAGTTTACTAAAATTGCGGCTCGGCACGTGATAGCAGTTGAGAGCTATACGCGACTGATTCAGTACGATTCAGTACGTCAACTGTGATGGAATGTCCCACGAGCGCGCCCGCTAGCTGGCGTCCGCGGGGCAACCGCCGCGGCGCGCCTGCCTGCGACCTCGTCATTTGAACAAGATAACGCCATATAGGTCCCATGTACTAAAACGAGACAAACTATACCACATACTATCGGTATTTTAGAAAAAAAAATGCATCATAATTCGGTTTGCTTTTCTTGTCAGAAGTTGTAAGTGTTGTACTGTTTTACACTGTTTATGCTTTTTATACTGAACACAAACAAACCGCCTTCATAAGGTAGTAGGGTCATACAATAAATAATAATGCGCTATTCATAATAATGGTAGATAGCTTTGTCGTCGAAATTATTACAAATTCATTGCACATAACAATTTGGGACGAATAATTGTTCGTTCATGAAATAATGTAAGAGTAATGATTTCCAGAATGGGGCTGATAAGAATTTAGAATTGATTATTTATAACTGAGTGCTACCATACTATTGCTACTCCAATCGTTCATTTGAAATATTGCAATAAATCAAGTATAGATCACAATAAACTAACTATAACAGCATAAATGCTCGTAACAAAAAGTACTGATCTGTCCATTTATTGCTTATCGTTTTCGTGTTCGATCCGTCCCCTTTTTTAGCAAATCGGTATTGAATTATTTTATCTAAATATTTCACTGTAAAAGTTCAATATTATATAATAGTTTGCTCATAATTTTTAGATTCGAATTATTCTTATTACGGGCCCGCCATACCAAGAATAATTTAAGTATAAAATTGCAATGTTACTTCCCAAAACTCAACAGTTACGACAAAAACGGTTATAAACGATTTAACTGACGTACATGTCCTCATAAATTTCATAACACTCAATATAATCCGACTTTACTGTAGAAGGGCAGAGTTATCGTAAACTTCCACCCCGTTCACCCCTGTCGCTTATTTACTACGAGAAAGAACTTACGGGTCAATTATTACGCAAGTATTATTACGAAGTCGAAATGTCCGTGTTGTTATACATATACATTATTATTCTTTTAACATTATTTTATTTAATAATAGTAATATTATTTTATTATTTCTTGTAATAATATTTTATTAGTAATATTATTTTATTACAAACATCAAATAGGTATGCTTTATGCATGTTAAAACTGTTAAATAAATTTAAAAACTTAGGTTTGTAAAAAAAGTTATTTGTATTTACAGAATAACTCACATGTGTTAATTCATTTTAACGAAGTTAAGAACTTTGTTCGTATGGTTATGTTTGTATGTAAGGTAACCTCTACAACCATTGATTTGGATACGATAATTATTTCACAGATATAATAGCGGTAGCCTAGTCATTAATAATTTCACCTACAATCCTGGGGGTCCTGGGTTAATATCCTGGTTCTTAATTTATCTTCATTACAAATAATATGTTTAAAATCTTCATCAAATATCATTTTCTGTAATTGCGAAAGGAAACATCTCGTTCTGTGTGGAAACGTTCTGATTCTGTGTTCTGTATAATGTACTATCTGTTTTTATTTAAATTGACGGTAAGTGACGCAATATCTTCTCATCGAAAATGATTCAGTACCTAAAGCCTGAAGTATGTAGAAATGTGTTAGAGTATTATGGCTTGTCAGTGATTACATGACGCATTTTTAGCACTGTGGCTATATTCTTACTGTGATACAATAGGTAAGTTAACCTGCTTGCTTGCTTGCTAAACGTCTTTGTTCTAGCAAGCAATCTTTCGAGCCGCGGAAAAATGAACGTTCTGCCTACATTTCACGTTCTGGACTTCAACTGCTAACTAATCAGTTAACCACGACTGTCATAGTCCGGATAAGTTAACGGTTAGCAGCAAAATCTTAATAACCCATATGAAGCTAAAAGAAATCCAGAACAGAATTGCGGTAGTTTAGTACAGAAGAAATATAGAAGTTTCATAAAAGATTTATCAAGGGTATTTGCAGAAAAAGGAAGTCACGAAAGAAAAGAGGTGTTAGCACTGTGCAATGGACCGCTTTCGTTCGTCTCCGGTCTTGAAACTGTAGTGGAAGTTATAGGTACCAATTATAAAAACTAGGAGTATAGATATAACAACTGGATATCCACGAAGTCTCGTCTTCTTATTAAACAAGTCCTCGTCGTCTTTTTACACAACGCGTCTTTTTACACAAACTCATGCGAGTTTCGGGTAACAACATTCGCTATAGGTACCTTCGAAACCTAAGCAAGTAGATTGACAGCGTCTGTGACGCGGGAGAAAGCTACATATAGCCGCCCGTTCGGAAAGCAACCGATGTTCGAATCCAAGGCAGTTCCACATGCAATTATTTTATAGTACATATATTTTTTTACAACTTATTCTTAATTTTAAAGACCTGTTATTGGACTTGTGAGATATAAATAAATATGAGTTAGGTAATAAATATAAGAGAGTACAGCTTTATTAGACGAAAACATTATCAAAACATGGATGTGTTTTGTTCTGTGCTGAAAACAAGTTTTTTAATCGCAAATTTGGTGTTGGTATCAATTATGATGACAATCGGAAACATTTTTCAAAAAATACTTTGTGCACAAATATAACTTAGATACTTATTAAACGTAATTATTATATCAAACATAAACATAATATCACGCCTGTATTTCCCCTAAAGGTGTAGGCCGAGGAACCTAAAACACTTGCACGATTCCCCAGTTGTGTCAACGTGGAATGAAGGTAAGCATATTGTTATATCAGCTTTTTATTATATGAGTTTAATTAATAAGTGACCTATCATATTTACCAATTCCCAATGGCACAAACGCCAATAGCATTTCTTGTTAATAAATTAAAGTTCTTTTATCTTTATCTTTGAAGACCAATTAATTTTCTTCGGACGTGCTTATTTACTTTGTTAACAAAGTGTGGTAGCAACGTGTAAAAAAAACATAGAACCAAACTAATTAAATTGCAACTATAATTAATTTACGGTGCACAAGGGAATATTTCAAAGTATGTTATGGCCGCCCGCTGTGGATACGCAGTAAACTGCCACCGCGCCGCGCGCATATTGTTCCCGTAAACACTTAATGCGTGTTAAATAAATTTATTCGAACAATAAATTACAATTACGCTTTAAAATCCTATTTTAAAAATGCTCCTCCGTTTAAATATATCTAACCTAAACAAATAACCGATAACGTCGTGTATTATGCATACACAGTTCTGAAACAATCGTTATCAATTGTTGCTGCGAACCACACTATTCAGATATTATGGTAAAAATTTATCGCTGCGAGATAGCGCAATCAGAAATAAATACACTTTGTAGACAACTTGATATGGCATCTCACAAAAAGTTACTATCTCTGGATTTCTGTTTGAATTGCGATAGTGATAGCGTTAACTGATAGTGGTTGGGATTTATAATTATTTTAGTGTCTCTTATTACACTCGCTGACATTTACTACGGTCTCAGATAAAGTTAAGTTTCATAAAACTGTACGCGGACCACATGCGCGCACGGCCAACACATGAAACCTATGTACATAATATTATGTAACCACGAGTTACTTATTTATTCGAAAATAAACTAACAATTCTCAAATTCGTAGATATCATGCCGATTGACATATTTTAGACACTATGTCAATTTGATACGCTGAATTTATTTAACGATCCAGTTATGGTTAAAATCCCAAAAACTTATAATTAGTATTTAATAGAAACTTTGCGAGAAAAGTCCCTACTAGTATTTAAAATAAGCTGTCATGTTTTATACGTAAGGTTTGTACCTACCTCTAAATTGGTAAGTAGGTGATGTTAGCCAAACAGGATAACGGTTTGTTTCTAAATTTAACCATTAAACATTGTCAGAATTGTATATAATACGTAAGATTAGTTATTAACAAATCACTTGGGGTTTGTCGGATAATTGCTATAAACCAGGGCATCAGAAATATTAACGCTACTATACAACTCAAGAACATTAATTGACATTTGACGTTTAACATTTGACAGTTGACAGACCAGCGATATAAACCTTATTCTAATGAATTTCCCACGTAAAGTTCAGAATAATGTATAAAGGTCCCTGTCTTTATAAATGGGTATGCAAACACTAGAATAACATGGACAATAGGTATCCACCCACCTACCTTTAGCCTGCAATATAATTAAAAGACTGTTACGTGATATACCTAACGACAGTGTTTGCTATTCTTGTAATTTTAATCTACTTAGACTCGAATTACGGCGTACCAATTAAATCAAGCATGTATCTACGTGTAGCGCAGCACACATTGGATATTAATTCCACAAATTGGTCTAAATGACAATTGCTATACGCCATGGCACTGTGGACTGCCAGTGGACCTTGACCTGTCGCGTGTAACTATTAAAATGTCGCTAGAATATTCACTACTATAAATTCTTGTATTATTTTTTCAAATAAAAGCGCCGACTATTAACATTCAGAGCGTCAGAGCTGTCATAATGTTATGTCAATTCCTAGACCGGCCGGTGTATCAGCAGTCATTTATGTTTGACGAATGTAGTGTGTCCAAACTGTGCGACTCGTATCAAATCTAATCAAAGCATTTATTTGTACATACAAGTGTAAAGGACTGCAAAATGTATTTATTTTGCGCTGTATATGACCTATTATGGTACACAAATATTAGTTATTGACCGACAATTCAATTATATAATTCATTCATAGAACTCAATGACCAGGTAAACGAATTTTGTTATTTATGTAGATTGCACATATGTACAAATGATAGAACACATGTACAACAGTTATTTACATACAATTATAACTAATAATTATTTATTGTTGATAAATATGAATAGTCGAATCCAAACCAATTGTCTGTACATCATTATATCGTCAGTTATTAACGACTATGTCCAAAGCGGTATCCTCGTTTTACAGCTTGTAATAAAACCCATTGTATCTCCACACAATCCATTTAACCGGACACAAACTGTTTACTACAATACCAAGTTTATTACACTTTCTATTTCGGCTTCGGTCAATCTTACGATAAAACAATATAAGTAGTATAACAAACATTAAACAAATGTCAAATCTAAACTTAACATTAACTTATCTAATCTTTATACTCACACGTCCTAAAAATTTATCTTTAAAAATATTGAAGATAAATTTTGTGTAAAAAATACACTAAGTACAGTTTGTCAAATTGTCTGCATCTCGTTATTTGCCATCCTCCATTTCACCGCTTTAAGTGCACAAGGAAGGACAGCTAGCAGAGCTTGACTTAAGACCGATTAAAGGTAAGAGGGATAACAGCCGACAAAAGCCGCCAGAAGTTGTTATTCCTCCGGAGAAAAAGTGAAGAGCGCAATTGAACCTTAGTACAAATGCTGTTACATTCGGACTTTATGTTGGCCCGAATCCAGACTCGAGTTGCTGGTAAATATTCAACGTAGCAACGAGAATTTCAGTCTCAATTGGAGATTGCAGCCCAATCGTATACATAAAAAAGATTTTATCCAAGAATATTATCATACAAGTTAAAAGTATAGCTACATTATATTGATCGTATATGTATAAACAAATATAGCTGAATTAAAATGTGAATAGCATATTAGCTAAATAAGGGGACTGAGACGACCCAACATGTGCTTATCGAGGATAAACATTCATTTCGTTTATAGGAGGGTGGCAGTCTCGGTGGTGTGGGGGGGTGGTCGCCATTACGTCAATTAGTCAACCGGGGTGTCGCCGTCCACTTCATTACCTATTGTACTTTATAGTTAACCCTCGTAAGTAAAGTATAGCAAAATGTTACAATTACAGTAAGGAATACCTATTAAATTTATAGAATATAGAAGCACTATAAAAACAAAATTCAATATAATTAACATATCTACACGAAAACGGCAATAATATGTACAACGGCGTCTTATGTAACATAAGATAATACAATATTTCAAATACGGACACCCAACATGAACATAAATCGGTCAGTAACAATAACTGTAGAATCTCTGTTATTAAAGTACATTGTAAAGTCGCCTGGACTTTAATACGTACGTAAAACACTATTATTAAACATGATTAACTTGCCAGTACTTAAAAGACCATTATTAAGTACAATTAACGTAGTAACCGAAATTCCAAATCAGATTTAATCTACCTCCATTTAATTGCCACGCTTAAGAAAATACTCACAAAAAGTCCCCCTTAAAATTGTTGTGAAAGAATTATTAGATAACATCAAAATTGTGATAGCCCAATGTCCTGGTATTTACAAGAGCGTTTAATGTTTGGGACTGTCATCGGTGATCGAATGAAAATTTCCCGCCATTAAAAATTATTATACAAACAAAGCGCCAGCTGAAATTGCCGGGAAGATACGCCGTCTGTCATAATAATGTTGCTATTATTAAAACGACCTTCAAATAATCTTAACAAGTGGAGTGAAGAAAAGTGTAGTGAACGTCTGTATTTATACAGCCGACAAAATTGAGATTTCAATGTGAGAACTTAAATTTGAAATTAAAAAACAGAATACTTACAGAACAGAAAACAGAACTTGTATCGAACTCGAATTTTAAATGAATTATTAATTTTTATCCTCATAACCCTTTTTTTAAATAGATAAAGCTATGGAAAGTCACTTGAGAAGAATCAACATATCCTAAAGAACGATGTGAAGAATCGTAAGGCGTGTAAGTTTCGTCATGATGTTTAATTAAAATACTTCGTCTCATATAAGGTTGTAAAATAGAAGGCTGAAATTCAATCACTAGACTATTCCGACCCTCATCATCTTGTAATTATAACCCTACGTTGTGTGACTGGACTCATTACTCGCATATAATATTTCTACCAATTAACGGTACTTGCCGAATATAAAATCTTATGAAACCTATATTATTGATATCATATGTCTACAACACATAGTACACACAGTGTACATATCGACAAGATAATGTAATAAATTTGAGGCGTAGCAAATATTTGTAAATTGTTTAACCCAGAAGTATTTTGATACAGTCTTTATTACGTCAAACGCCTTTGCTTCCTCCAATTTACGTCAGAGGGGTGGCTTTTACGAAACTGTCTAATAAATTTCATAGAAATATACTTATAAGTTGTTAGTAAATTCCGCCATATGTTCCTGTAACACGATACAGGTTACGTTATGTAATTAGTTTAGTGTAGCGGAAAATGTTCTATTCAAGGCGTTCTTCTTTTGCTATTCTCGTTCGCTTGTAGTAATAATGTGACGTGCTTGACTGTATTTGAACTCGTACTTGTTTTAAAAAAAAACCATACGTATGTAGATGGCTAAAATCTAAATAAAAAAATTCCATGTACCTACCGAGCTTTTTCACGTTGAGAAAATATTTATTCTCACTGCGCTTATAACCGTAAGCAATCTAAGAAATCACTTTCTATTAATTACGTATGGCCGCATTGATTGAATTTGGCATATAATAGGTGAGGTATTGTACAACTATTTGTCTATCTACAGACCCACCAAGCCAATACGACCAAGCAGAGGGGGTTGTACTAAGCAACAATTCAAATCACGCTATATGTACAAACACGCAATCTTACTGCAGATGTCACGTCTACGCTAAGATTGTTAAAACTCACGCATGTGCGGCTATTTGTATTGAATAATCATGGTTTATTTCCTTCTTCATCTTTGTGTTATCCACATATAAAATATTTGTTAGTTTAGAATATTATTCCCGATGACGATTCTACCATACTTTAAAGCCATACCATACCATATATTCTACCATAATTTAAAGGGTAGATGCTTAACGACCAGAGAAAACGTAGATTATGATGCGGCTGTGTAAAAGTCGTCAGAAGTTGACTTTGTGCCCAATAATATGCCCAATAAACTATGCTTATATTATTATTACTTATATAATAGGACTAAATTTAATAAAATTATGTCAATCTTCAAAAAAGTAGACGACATAAATTAGAATGTATTTTGATAAACTAGATAAGTGATTATTTGTTTGCCAATAATTAAATGTATCTAGAAATTAGTTTATTTGCTGTGACATTCGAATTAAATTCACTGTCTTGAAAAATTGCCAACTTCAACGAGAAAAGAACTTAACATCGACTGCACTTGAATGATAAAAATTTATTTTTTTGTTCGTTGCATATTGACCAAGTACTCTCTGCGTGTGGCAATGATTTGAGAACACTGCGTGGGCGCAGTTAGTTCACTGGCCAGTTATCCGGCCTCCGATTCCAGCAAAACTACACTCAAATTATCACACTTATCACACAAAAACATCCGCCCTGTCATTACTAGTAAATGCAGCTACTAAAACTGTAAAGTTGCCAGTTACAAATAAATAAAAAGTAAACAAAAAATGAAATATTTTGACTGTTGACGTATAAGGTATCTAAGTGGGACAGAGAGTAAAAAAAGAAACAAAACATGAAGTAAAATAGACACTTTATTGCAAAAGCATTCCATTGATATAAATAATCTATAATTGTTAATATTGTTACGCTTTTTCATGTTTCATTAACGTTTCGTAATCAAGACGCAATTTAAATAAATATAAATAGCTAACATGCAGTATTTAACAGAGACATTAATATAATTAATTAAACCTACAATTAAAAGTAGATGATTACATCGTTTTTGTTATTTAATTATGTGTTTTGAAGCTTTCCATAATAGTTTGAGATGTTAAAATATTGTTATTTAGCGCCAATGTCCCGCGATGTTACTACTGCGTTGCTTCTGATAACAGATTTAGCTGCATTGGCCGTTTTTGTCGCTGTTCCCATCTTTCGCACTGTTGTCGTTGTAGTAGTTGTTGAATACCCACCATCTGAAAGGTTCTGCACATCCCTGTCTACATAAACTTGCTCCGATGATTTTTGGCTGTTTTCGTGAGATTTGTCGTTACTAACATGAATGTTCACGTTCTGTACGTACCCGTCTTTCTGTATTACTTTACTATCATTTCCTTCAGTATGAGAATAACCCCTTTCCCCACTACCAGATACCCTCATGGTACCATTCTCTACAGGAATTACTTCACTGTTCTGGTATCTTTCAATAAACCCTGAATCATCGGTTTTATCAATGGTATAGGAGCCGCGACGGTAATTCTGCTCGGGAACCCAAACAATTTCTTGAGTCAGTCTTTCTTGCACAGGTTCAGGTGTAGCTGTAGTGCTTCTGATTTCATTTTGAGTTCGAACTTGTGTAACGTGAGTCCGCGTTTGTTGAGCATCGTTGGTATCTATATTTGAAACGTTGCTCTGAATACAGTGTGCCTGCGTTTCGTCATTTACACTCACATCACCATTGTAATATTTAACATCAGGGTGTGTATCTTGCCCAGACGTAGGTGACTTTTGTTTTGGCTTTGATAGATTTTTTTGTATGTAGCCATTTTCAACGGGTCTCAGAGGTTCGATTGGCTTAAGCTGTCCAAGTAACGGTGAATGCTTAATTCCAAATG
>DWFV01000536.1:0-13841 GCA_018246775.1 Parelbella machaon machaon
AAAAAAAACGTAACATCACGCCTGTAATCCCCGAAGGGGTAGGCAGAGGAGTGTAGTACACTCCCACGATTCACCAGATACGTTTAAGTCCCATGGAATAGGTGGTGAGCATATTGCTCGGTTTAAGGAATCTTCATATTTTTATTTCTAGTCTCACAACCTGCGGATTACATTTCCTTCGCTTCACTATAAGTAAATAAACACTATATCTTCTGCCAGATTGATACAGTATCAGCTGTTCCCTACATATAACATAACACATCAAATGAACACAGATATCGAATTTAAACCTTTATACCAAATAAGACACTCCGTCTTTTTTTCATTATTACAACTATGACTTTTTCAAAACCGTAAGATCCTCTTTTATAAATACTGCGCATTTAAAAGAGTACTGAAATACTCTTTGCATTTTAATATTGTGTTAAATACTAATGTTAAACTTTTCTAAGACCCCAAATTAATCAGCTATGTACGATAATATCAATAATGGTGATCCTCCACTCGGTGATACGGTGATACTTATAGCTACGCTGAGACGTCGTCTCGAAAAGAAGAAAATGTATTAACGATTTGAAAAACCCTCTTGAATCATTCAAAAAACTGAGCAACACGTACATTATCCCTCTCATCTCAAAAAGACCGCTTGTGCCTCTATACAAGCATATATTAAAGATAATAAATAATCCATGAAAGCCAGTAATACTAGAACAGTTGTATAGATCCTATGGACTATTAGAATAGAAAAATCATTTTATTTTCACAACATCTAACGTCCGGTACAAGATAATCCAGAAAATGGTGTAAATGATATATAAAATAAGTTTCTTGATTTGATAAAAAAAAATTCAATTACGTCACACGGAATGGATCAATTTCCGACACGGCATGCCCCATGTAACCAGTTGTAACGACACAATGAATTCCTCTTTATAAAGTCTGTAAGTAAAACGTACTCAAAAAACATATCTCCTGCCTTCATGATGAAATGGAGGGAGAAGATATGACGACGAATTGTGAATATATTATCATACCATGCCGTATGACGTCATTGACGCCGATCCCGCGCCCTACCTTCCCAGCGCTTCACAGCTCCACGTTGTTCAAGTTGGAACCTGAATGCGTGGGGAGGTCATCGGTGAGCAGCAACGTGCCGATGGGCACCACCGCCTCATCTCTGTCTCGCAGCTTCCTCATCTCGTGTCGCAGCTTGTCGAGCACGGCGTAGTTGGGCTCATTGTGGCGCGCCTTGTCTTGCAGCAGCGTGATCTGCTGCTCCTCCAGCTTCTTCTCTTTGCAGCTCTTCACCGACCGGGACCCGTACAGACGAATAAGAGATCCCCAAGAGCGGACGTGCGGGTGAAGCGCCTGTTGACAAGAAAAAATATTTTGAAATATGAGTTTTGACATTTAATTTTATAGACGTTTTGAAAGATTACAGAAAATCAAAAATTATGTAGATACCTGCAGAATAGCTTGCGAAGCACGTTGCTTAGCTGTCTTCTTGTTTTTGCACACGACGGTGGCGCTGTGTTTCCCCACCTTCATCGTCAGCTCGATTTTCTGGTACTCTAGTTTCCTCATCTAGAAATATTATAGTATGCACACAAATATCAGTCATTGTATTAAAAACTGTCCGCACCTTAAGTACACCAAATATATGACCGTCGCGTCATCCGTTCAATTCACACAACGATCAGTACTGTAAGAAGCAAGAGCTAACATTGTGGATATTGCCGCATTTGTTATTAGATGACTCCAGTATAAGATGTGTGCGCAAACAAATAGAATTGTAAGGTGCGTGCGGCGCGGCGCACCTCGGTGTTGATGTGGCGGTCGCCGGCGCCGAAGTTGCGCAGCAGGCACGTGCGCAGGATGGCGTGCGGCGTGGGCTCGCACGTGGCCGCGCAGAACTCCGTCACGCGCGGGTCCTCGATCGCCATGTAGTCGAAGAACTGCACACACATTCCATAACGGATTATATATCTACCTATTGAACTCATCATTCTTGCTGATCATTTTTAATGGCGGTTTACTACATAATATTTGTTTTCTCCATGGTGATGAGGATATGTCAAAAAAGCATGAACTGGCATATCATGCCGTGTGAGTAAATTGACGCACAATCCGCGTTATGCCTTGCAAGCGCCTCATAGGTCCTACATGTTGAATATGAATATAGTATATGTAGATTAAATAAGACAATCTTAGATAGTTTGAAGTTTATCTTATAATGTTAAGTAAACCTCAGTTTCGTTTGGGATAGATATCGTAGGAAGTATGATAGAAAACTTTTAAGACCTCACAATGTTTTGTTCCATTGCTTTAACAAGTATCTTATAATTTTTACTACGCGTAAACTTCGCAAAGGTAGAGTGCTAGGATTTGATTCCTGTATCAGCCTAATATGAGACCAAAATCTGAAGTAATATATACATATTTTTAATTTTCGCAGAATATAATAAGAGTATCAGTCACATATCTACATAAACACGCATAAAGAACATGTATAGCTCTTACCGAGAAATCCGGATCACCCTCCTTCTTAGGCTCCAGATACTCCCTCAGCTCGGGTATGAGAATGTGTATGGAGGCGCACGCCGCGGCCGACTTGGCCTGCCGCTTGCTGGAGCCATGTCCGACGCCGTACTGCATAGAGCCGATGAACACGGTGGCCTGGTAGGGCGTCGACGCGTTCTCTGTGAACCATAAGCAATTCCCACTTGTACCGGTAGTAGTGAAATATGATTGGTAAACTAGAAAGTGCCACTCACCGAGCTGCTTGAACTCATAGACCGGCTGCTTGTGGAGGACCCGCCGCACGTACTCGTGGAACACGGACAGGTAGCTGCGCCCGTTCATGTTCATCACCCAGTCGCGCTTCGTGCCCTTGCCGGCTGCTGTTAAACAACATACATGTCGTTATAGAAAAATGATGAGTTGATGATAACTGAGGCTTGCTATTAAAGAGACCTATGTCGAGCAGACGGAAACGGGCAGATGTAATTAATGCCATACATTAATATATATTATGTATGTCAATAATCGATATCAATCAGTAATTGATTTGCTTTAGGCATAGTGGAGATCTTATTTAAAAAAATTACATTTTAACTAAAAATAAATTATATATTTCTTCACGTAGGAACAAATTTTGTAAAGGATTTTGTTCTCTTAAATATTTCGTAAGTATTTATACACAAGATTATATATGTACCTGCTTAACTCACGTACGTTTTACGTCATGAGGAAGGACCTCGTACAGGTCCGAAACTAGTCGGGCCATACCCAAAAAACGTACGTGAGTTAAGCCGGTACATATAATAATCAATTTTGTGCTTCACAATTTTTTTAATCAATTAAAATATCATACAATGCATCGGAAGCGGATTATTCACAAAAAACAAGATGTTATGAGAATTTTGAGTCAACTTTAAAAGCGTTAAAACAAATGTATGTGCCAATTTTTAGCTTATCTTTAATTCAAAGTTGGGCCGTTTTAGAGATTATCAAACTGGACTATAAAGGGACTAACTGTAAGCGCAAGAAACAGAAAAGTCAAACATTATTATAGTATAAATACCTGAACCATCAGCAGACACAGGCTGCACGGGAATGGTTATAAGCTTGGTGCCTTCAGGCAACATCGGGTGTTGGAGGGCCTTCCTCGCCTTAGTGTACTTACGACGATCTGCCCAGCGCCTGGTAAATTTATTTTATTAGGGCGTGATATTATTTAAAAACTGCGTGATGAATGGAAAAAAGTTAAATTACGTATACCTGACATATTAATAACAATAGTTTCTGTAGATCATTTTAAAGCACTAGACACTATTATCTATGGTGGTAACCATTAAATTATGTGTCTAAAAGTAAAAGTGTATATAGTTACATATGATGTGTGTTATAAATGGACAAAAGAAAACAATAACGAAAATTAAAGCATAATATGACTTACTGTAATGTTAATATACACCTTATACTTAGGGAGTACTACAAGGTTCCTTTTTTGTCCACTTCTTTAGTTTACGCTGATCTTAATGATACAAGACAATTTGCAGTACAATAAAATTGCTGGTGATGGTTCGGATTATAATAAGTAACGTAATATGTAACTTACTTGAATAACGGACCATCCAACATACAAACATTTTCTATACACAGAATCTTAATAAACAAAATAGAAAACAACATTAAGTACAAGGAAAAGAGTTTATTATATTACCACTAAGCTAATGTAAGAATATAAAAAAATCAATGGAAGTAAACTTACTTGAAATGCATGATATTAAGAACTCTAAATTTGAACAACTTCTTGCAGTATTCATTAACTTGGTCGTGCGTGAGGTGCTGTGTTTTCCAACTCGTGTTCACAGTCTCCACTCTAGGGGAAGGCATCACTACACCACCGGGAAGCACTATAGGTTGGCGATTTGCCGGAATTTCCACATCGTCTATAGACGGCTCAGTTGATTTGCCATTATTGTCGTTTACCCCAGTTGAGTGTACAGTCGTCTCATTGCCGTTTAATTTGGTTGTTACGGAATCTTTACCGGTCAATGCAATAGCTTCAGTAGAATTTCCTGCTTCTAATTCGGTTTCGCCAACATTTGAATCAGTGCTGTTGATGTAACGAGCGGGACAAGAACTTTGTTTAATATTTGATGCTAAGTTGTGCTTAAACGGACATTTCCTTCGTTGAGAATCAGGGTTAAAAACGATAGTAGGTTTTAGGGAATTTTCTGATGTATTTTCAGTAACAATTTTATCATTAGCAACATTGCTAGTTTGATTAGAATCGGCTGGTGTTGTATTTTCCTTAACCAGATTTCGTTGATCTGCGCTACCGCTGTTCGTTTCATCTTTTTTATTATTATTCTTATAATTCCAAGTGCCTAATTTTATTTGCTGCTCAACTTTTTTGTCTATTAACTTCTGTTTTTCTTCTTCTTCCAACGCCCGCCGATAAGCAAGGCACGGTATTGCGCTTATTGGTATATCATGTCTCTGCAAAAAAATATTACAGATTACAATCATATGTAAGAACATGTGAAAAAATTGTACCTACTTTGTGTGAAAAATGAGTTTTTTATATTGACGTAACTGACAGTGGACTTTAATGGAAGTATGATTTTAAAATTTGTGTCTGTCCTAACGTTTTATTTCTTTATATTAACATACCTTAGCGTTTCCCTTGCCAAGAAAATACGGTTTCGATAAAGTACACACTCTGGAAGTTCTATGAACGTACACGGGCATGCCACTCTGGTGCCGAATCATGATCCAATCCAAGGGTAGAACTTCAAAAAGATTAACGCCTTTCTCTACAAAATTGGATAATGAGAACAAAATATTACTTGAAATTCAATCATCATCAGTCTACTCCCGTCCACTGCTAGACATAGGCCTCTCCAATAGCACGCCACTGAGACCTTGAAATTCAATGGTATATTTTTACTCGTCACATTTTAACGATACCTCTGGGCACGAAGGGTGTAAAGGACATTTCAAAGTAAAGGCACTGATTATACGATTATATTCAAGTTTTCAAACTCTATCGATTGATATATTCAGAATAGCAGGTTTCAATAAAAATATTTTTCACCGCCCATTTACCAAAGGCAAAACAAAAAAAAAATCGAGTTGTAAATGACTTAATTCCAATTTGTAAAATCGCCGAAGTGGTGAAATATGATGTAATAGATACGCTTGTATGTTATTTTGGGTAGGAGAAGTATATTTGTCAACGAAACAGTCATATTATATATTAATGTAATAAAGATTTCTTACTCGTTTCATCAAGCTAATTTCTAAAATTACCAGTCAGATTTGAAAATTTCTCATCTCTCAAAAACACTTCATGAGGAGTGTTATAAACTGTATTAAAGCAGCGTTAAATATTGATATTTTGTGAAGTCGGAGGAAAAAATGCTGCCCTAATTGTTTTATTTGCGTGCGCTAGCGATTACACTATTTACGTATTTCTAACCATTAGATTACCAATTATAGATACCTACTATGCAATATGATGTACTACAAAAAGATGCGTTTTTAGTAAATATAGAAAACATTCGCGTCACTATATGTCCGCCTGTTAATATAAATCACAATATTGGCATAAAATTTAAAAATAAAATGTGATTTCGAGCATTATTACAAGGCATGGTATATTAATCTTTAGGAACGAAAGTTATATTCTTTTAAAGACATTTTTTTTAGGATAAATTTTATATTTTATGGCATGTTATTGGAACGTAAAATTAAAATAATACAGGACTCTGCAGTCTATATCTACAGTACCCAGTGATGCGGACATAACTAATATAATATATTACACACCACCTCGAAAATATGATTTACCTACATGCGATTTCTCGCGTATGATCTAAAAGAAAGTTTTAAATCATACGCGAAGGAAACCGCGGGGCACAGCTAGTGCTTAGATGATTTTTAAATTACATATGTCTCAGTAAAATAGCGCTAAGTCTAGCGACTTTTCTCCTAGGAAGCATTTAAACAATCCTTAAAACAAAAGTTACAGCATGTTGTATTTTTTGTAAATGATTTAACCGCTCCTATAAGTTCATATTTCCCTTTACTCCCTTTGACTTCAGAGGTATCGATGTATCATGGATTAATTAAAACCATTGTGTTTCTAGGGTATGTGACGCCACATATAATTACGTTTTGCATCTGTAACATGTCAGTAGCGGTCACCAGAGGCACTGCAGGAGTCCCATACATTTTACGTAGAACCCGAAAGAACCTTTACTTCATCTCTAATACTTTATTAGCAATCAAATACCATGCAAAAGCCAGTCTTTCCTCAGCTTGGGCAGAATGTTTATTGAAATGGATCAATGGCAATGGTAGCTACAATGGTAACATGTGACTGGTACGGTTTAACTTTCATACTACAGATTCGTTTATATCTCAGCATGGTACCAGTTTTACTGCACATTACTATAAAACAATGTTCAGTCATGTTACAATGGAGCTCAAAATTCATTGAACTAAATCGAGTTAAGACAGAAAAGTTTTTTTTTCATGCTAATGATTGACCTTTTTCTGAAATAACTCACCTTCAAGTATCACTTTCTCCCGTGTGATATATGCCTTCTCTTTAGGTTTGGGGGCGGCTTTGAAATCATCGGGCAGGTCCGCTTCCAACATCTTTTCAATCTCTTCCTCAGGCAGGTCGACTGATTCTCCTACAAAAGCATTCTCTTATCTACAGGGCACTATGGTATTGCTATTTTCGATGGGTTATAGAGATAGGCTTTTAAACTAATTTAATCAAAAACTCAAACCTCTAAACACAACATACATCATCATCATATTCATCAACCATCACACTTGTATTTTCAACAAAGGGGTAGGTACAGAAGTGTAGCATTCTGATGTTTCACCTATTATGTTGTACATCCCCTGAAATAGGGATGGGGCTATATATTTGTATGGGTAAATAATATTATTACATTTGATAAGTAATAACATGATGTAATATTGAGTGGGTCCATTAATATTGTATGAATTACTGTAGCAATATGAGGTCTTCTAATATATTTAAAATCCATCCCACTAAAGATGTCTGCATACCTGTGCAATATCATGGTGGCATACAACTTTCCAAAACACAAAACTCTCACAACACTCTCTACTAATATTCTAAAGACTGATAACAGAACAGGGGGATTCATAAATCTATGTCAAGTTTTCTCACCCACATTAAAGTGAGAGAGACTACTACTTAAGTTATAAGCCTTTAAAAGTCTTACTACTGGACGAGTTTATCCTACAGCTACAGAGGACCTCAAGCATACATCACTCTCTCTAGCACTAGCATCTTACAGAACTATAAAAGATTTACTAGGTACCTTTAAAGAATACTATACAAAGTATCTCAATGTATGATCATTCGAAGCCCCAAAAAAACGCATGAGTTAAGCTGGTACATATATAATCAAAACAAAATGTGTTTGTCAACACAAAATTAGTATCCACATGCACAAGGTCCTCATGTTATTATAATTGTAGCCCTTGATGTTGCAACTATCTAAGCCACAATGACCACTTACTATCAGGTAGGTTGTCTGCCTGTTTGCCTTGCCTTTTTGATATATTTAAAAAAAAATTCATAATATTTGTTGCTTTATGTTAATTAGTAATTTCTAAGGGAAGAATTGGTATTATACATTCAAGTTGGGCATTTATAAAAAACTGTTCTACAACATGCAGGTAAAAAATATGATGATACCCCTGGAGCTGTCTGAATCATCACAGTCATTGCTGTCCTCGTCATTAGACTTCACCTCGTCTAGAACTCTGAACTCCCTCAGTTTCTCTAGCTCCTCTGGATTCGTAATATCAGTGTACTTATCATCTGAAGCAGAGATTTTATTAGTCGTTTCACTTTCCTCAATTTGTTTTTTCTCTGTCGGTTGAGCTAGTTCAGTTTCTGCAGTCTTCTGTCTCTTTGCTGGAGGTAACTCTTGTATATCACTTTCCTCACTCATTTTTCTTTACCTACCTACAAGATAAACATAAATTTGTTAATCAAAACATACATACACATGTTTGTCTGAATTTCTCTTTTAAGCATGTGGAATTTCTTCAAGCACTCTGAAGAAATACAGTTATCAAAAGGAACCTACATTTAATATTTATAATAAACTTTAAAAAAATCTGTTAAAAATGTCATTTATGTCAACTAGCAGTTGTATGTCAGTTAAGATCTAAATAAAATTACTTTCAGTGTAAAACAGTGTTCATATTAACATTTAAATCTTAGTGTTGTGACCTGAAGTTTTAAAATTATAAATGTTTAATCTGTTTAATATTACAAACTTAACAGAGTGGGTTTAAACCTAGTACTTAACATGTCAACATCATCAAATTTATCATGAGATGATATCAGTCTATCTCAGTCCACTGCTGGACCTCTCTCTCAATAAGCATCATCACACCCTGTCTTCAGCTTGCCATTTGAACATAATAATTCTGTTGTAACACAATCAAATGTAAACAATAGATGTATTTATAATTTAAAACTATGTATGCTCAGTATAAACTGATTTCCTGTAAAAATGACAAGCTAAGCTATTCATCATTCTAATTAACTCATGTGAATAAACGCTAGAATTTTCTATAGTGAGTTAAACACACAAATAATACTGACATTGAATTATTAAATTCAAGTGTTGAATTTAAATGGTCAAGCAAATAAAGTCATACAATAAAAACATTTTGCATTTAAGTGACTGGTTTTAAAATGTTTGTTTTGTGTCCCTTATGAGCATTTTATTTAAGTACATACACATTTTTATGTAAATGTATTTTTTAATTCACTCAGGAAACTGTTCACTATTTGATGTTTTTACTATTTAATCTCCTTTTACTAGTTTCACTTTGTATTGTATCTTACCTTTTATTAAACACTATGTCTGTTCTGTAAATCATATAAAAAAGTAGTGTAAAAACAAATACAAAATTATAAGTATATGTTTTCTTATTACCCTCATTTAATGTACATAAATATAAATGATAACACTAATACAAGTGACGAAGTAATTGATTATGTGTGAAAGCAATAGTATGTTATGTATATAAGATCACCTTTTTAATGAATGAAGGCTATATAGAACCACTTACAGGAGACATATTCACACACACACACACATAATTTCACACACACATAAAATTAAATCATTTAAAAGTTAATGGAGACTAATGATGGAATATTGATGATGAAGCGGAAAATATATATCTACGTTTTGAAGAGTCCTATTGCTCTTGCTATTCTCACCTTGGAGTTCTTGAAACTTGAACACCCTAGTGAATACTATGAACCACAAACGTTTAAGAGACAAGAGTTAGTGCGACAAGGTGTTGGAAGATAGTCCACAAACAGCGATAGACTTAAAAATCCAAGAAACAGCAGCAATTGGATTTTTTCCCATCGCTCTGTGTAGACTTTCGTGGGGTCGCGACGTTTGAGCCGATCGCGTATATGTTGGCGACAAGACGGCGAGAAGACGCGGAGTTGCGAGAGACTTGCTCCGACATTCGATACAGAGTCAAGTCTCTGACAAACCGCTGCGAAGATTAATGCAGAGCACCACCGGCGAGCGCGACCGCCTCTGCAAAAATCTGTCACAACATTACGTCGCAAAGCAATCGATTATACAAACCAAATTAAACTACACTTGGACACGCGTCGCAACCTCTACTTCCCAGTCAATTATTATTTGATCGATACCCCGATTGCTTTGCGAACATTTAGAGGTAAATGTATCGCTTAGCTTACCTATTACTTAAACATAGAACTGAAGATGACGAAGTAATCAAACAAATAGTTAACTATATATATTGCACTATTAGTAATGAATCACTAAAAATTTATGTCAGTTAAAATACATTTCGAATTAAAAAGGCACTGTAGTTAAATTTTTTCACAATGATTGAATTCTAAGAGGTCATAGATAATAATTACATTTTGGGGGATGGGATTATTTGAATTACAATAAACGTATGCAGCCATAGATTCAAAGTTTTTAGCCTATATTTAAAGTACAGTTATCTAACATTCTGGTATTGTAATAATATGTTTGTTCTTGGGTTCTCTTATAAATATTTTACACGCTCACGTTAAACGCCATGGGGGTCACCATTTGGCCGACAAATAGTAGCCCTTAATTTTGAATAGCGTTTAACGTGTTAAACTTCTTTGCTTCCACCTTGTAAAGTCAATATTAAATTTTTATGACCCCATGGCTCAGCGGCGAGGTCACTTATTAACTGGATATAAGCTTCCCCAAAGAGTTTTTTGCACATAAATCCTACGCTGGGTGTGTGTGTTGGGAATTGTAGAGCCTGGCTTCTCGCACCACCCACGCTGCTGCCCGTGGGCGGTGATGACATTTAGTCGCGCTTAGGTAGGCCGCTCCGAACAGCACACCATGACACATTCAGCTAGCGTCGGCCTTAACCGCCGCATACGACACCCTGGGATCACAGAATATATTCTTCCTTTGCCACGTCATGGATAACATTAATATATTATGGTTACTACTATAAGTAGTCCTGTAAAATAAGTAAAGTGAGATAAAATTCTCATCTGAATTTAGTCCGCTATGAAACTATTTACTTTATTTAAATATGTTAAATTTAATAAATGGCAAAAAACTAAACGTTTAAAGAAAATAAATTTAAAATAGGAGTGCTATAGCCATATTACATTACTTCAGCTAATGTAATCTATTCTCGCACATACATAATATATTGTATGCAAAAATATGCAATTTTAACTAGCCTTACGCCGTCTGTATGCATCTGACCTAAAAAATCCAAGTAAAAAACCATCTAGTACTCAATGACAAAAAGAAAAAAATAAACTTGCAAAGCATAAAACTTGTTTTTCTTTTTTCAAGATGTTAATTTCATTTTCTTTTTAGGACATATTCTAATGAACTATACAATTTATGTTTTTGTATATTTATTTTATTTCTTATTTAGTTCATATAAAAATTATGCAATACATATTATGTATAAGAAGTAATCATGATCATTTAGCCCCAGGTCCTTCTTTTTATTTATTATATGATAGGCTAACGTTCAACCGCAATCCCGTCTGATGCAAAGCGCAGATGCATCCCAAGATGGAGCACGCATGTTAAGAAAAAGCCTATTTACCTTTGCTTTGTAGATTCGTATGTTACACGTGCTCGGAAGCGGAAGTGCTCGGAGACGAAGTTAGAATATTTCATTATTTGGCCGGTCTGATAAGAAACGACGAAACCAAATCATAACGTTTCGGACGATGTCAACTAGATAAGGGTTGTGATAAGCCTTGTGTCAGTGCTTAGATGTTTGGTATAGAAAAAGTGCTGGGTGAAGTAATACATGTAGCTACTGCGCACTCTTCAAAATATATTCTGTGGAATACTGTCAGACGACTTCCATGTCAATCACCATGGTATTTTGTGATATTGTAGGCTCGATGTGTATTATAAATACTAGCCTAACTTAATTAAAATTTCATTGTAAAAGCACTACTATGAAAGCACTACTTGATGAAAAGTGAAGAGAATAGAAAAGGAAGAATACAGAAGGGCACAGCGAACACTAAATGACATATATATTTAAAGCGGAAGAAATGAAAGTTTATTATGATAGAATAGAAACAATATGTACATGCGTGCGCGCAACCAAGTCGGGCGATGGTCTGGTGTGTCGATGGCTTCCGCGTGCGCGGTGCGGGGGACACATACCGCTATGTACGGGGCTGGCGTAAGCAACAGAAGCGTAGCGAAAGCGGAGATACGCCACAATATCATCATCATCAGCCTTTTTCAGGCCACTGCTGGACATAGGCATCCCCCAATGAGGCTTGCCCTCCCTCGGCTTGCCGCATCTAGCATCTACCTGCAGCCTTTCGCAGATGGTCATCCCACCGGGCCGGAGGGCGTTTTACATTATAATAATTGTACGTTTATATTTTAACATATATTTCACAATAAAACAGCAATGTTCTTTCTAAACACGTTTATTGAAATAAAATCACTCTGATATTTTCGACCTTAAATTCTAAATACTTTCTAGACATTATAAAATTATAAGACCCGATATATAAATACAAAATAAAATTAAGACCAACAGTCATTTTTAGAAACTTTATAAATAAATATAAAACAAAAAAAAATTCACAGTTCAGTATTTTATCACAGCGAAATTACATTACAATAGACAAAAAACTACGGTTTTAACGGATTTTCATTTCTAATATGCTCATGGCCACTAGTCAATGTAATATACGAAAATAAGAATTACATAAAAATAAAAATCATCTTAAGTGTATAAAGTGTTGCCACTGTTATATTAACGTTAAGTAAAATACATAAACCGTCGGCCATTCATTATGTACTTATGTAAAACTTCTATGGTTTTAAGAGCCAGCTATTTAATGCTGTCGCCTAGAGTATTAAAACTACCAAAAAGGAAAGCAAGCCAAAGCCAATCGCTACGTCTAGATCGCCAATGACAGAACCCAGCTAATCAGAACGAGCCAAATATTCAAATAAGTAATGCTGTTACTTGGTAAAATCAAAGCAACAATGTTTCAATTAACGGAATTAAATTTTTTCTATTATTATTAGATAATGGATAGTTCATTACTATTTTGTTGTTAATCGAGTGGTTCAGTTGATTGGAAATATAGCGTAAAATTTTCACGACTACGTAATATCGGTAAATTTCTTTGCTATGTTCATGCCTTGATTGGCAAAAATTGTAGTAAACTTACATTAACGACCAAATTAGCATCTCCGGTTAAGAAATTATAAAACGACGTAAATGCCTTAGTATGAATTAATATCGAGCAATCTAATAATAATCGAATATTGAAAATTTTGTAGGCGGCGGCGACAGGCGTTAAAAACTGTTTGCCAAACTATTATGAACTTTAAAAAGGGAACATAATGATCTTATCTCTGATAAAAACTCATCTAGATTTTTGGAATATCTATCTGTAGTAATCGTGTCGGTCTGAGTGTAGAAAATGGTAATTCCATGGATATCTTAATTTCTCATTATCGGCAATAACATTATATTTGAATAAAATGGAAATTAAACGTCTACTAAATATTAGATTATACCGCATAATATTGACATATCCCGAATGATTTCAAGTATATTCCTTCTTTATGAATTATCCGGAATTCGTTCTAATTAAATTGTATCGCTCTCAAAGCGAGGAAAAGCCTAGTTATGAGGGAATAAAAAAAATAATGTTCTGCAAGTTTTTTTTAAAGTTTTAAGCCATTTTTATTTTTTTATTTTAAATC
>DWFV01000537.1:0-13836 GCA_018246775.1 Parelbella machaon machaon
GCAGGTTTCCTCACGATGTTTTCCTTCACCGTACTACGCACGTTTACGATATACTTTTTGAAATAAATGGCACACCCAAGCGATATTTGGGAAAAAATATCACGAATTAAATGATACTTATTCGCATTGTTTCATTGTCATATTAAAAGAAGCTATGTTTCAATTATTATTTCACAATGCATTAAATGTATTGTAAGATATGGTCGAGAACTGAATTAAGTTTAGTATTCATATTAATAACAAAATACGAACGCAACTTTGCAAGTTTGATATAATATATTATTTGCATCCTTATGGTGCTTATCTGAACTCTAAAGAAAACGTAGGCGACTTAAAATACCCTTCAAATAAATTCTTGATGAAGTGAAATACGGTGTGAAAGATTAAATGGTTTGTTAAGTTTTCCAGCGAACAAAGTAGCGGGTAACAATTAGTCTAAAACAAAATGTATTCAGAAGATAAAGAATGCTTGGGGGTAACCTTTTGTTCCAAGCTCGGGCCAAGCGTCGTAACCTTTAATTTACTGGCTTCGGCTATAGCATCTTCGACAGTTTCGTCCGCTATTATATTCAGGTCAATTTTACTCACTCCGTCTTCTATAAGACTTTTAAGCCCATCAACTTCTTTAGTTCTTTCGCCTGTATACGTGTAATTTGGTATTCTCTTATCATATTTATTGATGTAATCGTCTGCTATCGATGGTACAGTTGTTAGTCTTTTAAAATTTTCGCCGATATGTTTCTCGCTTACGATAGGGTTACTAATTCTATTGGACGGGGCTATTTCTAGTTCTGCTGAGAAAGATACGTCTTTCTGATAAAGGACATCCTCCTGGGTGTCTGATGATGTCTCCGTTGATTTTGTAGCATTCAGTTCTGAAACAAAGATATTCATATTAGTAACTCTGGTAGACACAGAAAACATTTATTACATATAAAAGTGCTATACTTGATATTAATTCTAGTTAAAATAATGAATGCTAATTATGCAAAATTTTGTTAATAGATTTAGGATTTATATATTTGCGGTAGGTACGTGTTTTTGATGATAACAATGGTTATTGAAATCTGCCATGATCGCTGGTACACAATCAATGATTAAAGCTTAATTGAGCCCATTATCAAGTCGGATTAATTATTCATAGTCAGCTTACAATGTGATATAATATAACAATGTGTCTGAGCACGTTTAGATGATGAGTTTAACACTATTGTAATATTCAAAGATATTGGTATTATATTAAAAAAGTGCGTTTGTTATTATCGTCATCAGCCTAAACCTAGCCCACTGCCAGCCAAACCAGCCTAACCTAGCTCACTGTTGGATATAGGCCTCGTCTAAGGGGTTTTTGTCTATAATCTCTACTGTGAGTATACGGGCTGGGGTTCGTGGAGCATGGCTTCTTGTACCATCTACGCTGGTGTTCGTAGGCTGTCAGGGCATTTAGACGAGCCTAGGCAGGCTGCGACATACCGCGACCTGCCAGCCGCCAGGTTTAGTTGCCTCATACGACACGCTGGTATTCCGGAATGGGGTCGGAAAATGTATTCTTTCTCTGTTCCAACAAGAGTAAAGTGCTTTAATCCTCAGATATATATGAAATATTTCAAGACAATTCTTAAGATCAGATTACGTAACACTATGCTTCATATATACATGAAATACCATCAAACATCTATGCGAAATGGCCGGGACTAAATTAACTGATATGAAAAACGGTAACCATATGCAGATCAATTAATTCAATCTTAGATATGAGATATTGTAAAACTATCGTCATTCAAATTTGTACATATTTCTATATATAAAAGTGCAGTAACGCAAATAAAACTTGCACATTTCCATTTTTAAAATATATTTATTCGAAGTCGTGATAAAGCAAGAAAACTTCAAGAGTCCATAAAACCAGCAGACGACCGACAATATCTCTTCGGAAACCTTTTGTGTGAAAATGTTTCATTCAATTTGTAGGAAGCGGAGGGGCTTTTATTTAAATATGATTCGCACTATACTTATGGAAAACGTTACGGATTTTATTGTGTAAACGAACGCGCATATGTACCTATATATGAATTTATTGTTTACCTATTTGGAGATATTTTTTTCCCGTTTTCTGAATCCTGGGAATAGGGTTTTAGGACTTTTCGTCTGAGAAAGTCAACGCAATTTCCGGCTGATGAGATTTTTGTTGGAATATACGACTGTTCTCCGAACTATATCTTTAGCATTTGCTTGTTGAAAGGCGGACAGAAATACATTTTTAACTTCATATTGAGTTAAGTTAAAAATGTTACTTCGTCGAAGTGATGTTGATTATTATTGACTATCGATAATTGATTTATTTTGTTAAGTTTTCGTGGTTAAGCTACTTAAACTGCTTAATAAATTTAATAAGGTTGGAAATCTTAAAAATGACTTGGTAAAAAAAAATCTAAAATATAAGGCGAATATTGAAAATTGTTGTCGCACGAATTACTATTCTATATTTTAGGTGTGCTTTAAAGATATCTAACCGATAATAAGTTTTTATTAAAACATACGCTTTCGTCAATACACAATTTTATTTAAAGAATAGAAAGTCGAGGAAACAAGTTACTTTGAAAATAGAATAAATTGTAGAATGGACACGAGGCATCGTGTCCATTTTAGGTATAAAATTAGAGTATATTAATATTTAACCCCGGACGTGGACAGCGTGGTATACTATGGCCTAATGTGGAAATCCTTTTTATTTTGAGTGGAGACTATTTTCCAATAGTGAAACAATGGATAGAGCAAATATAATGATGAGTAATACCAAAATAAAGAAAATACGAATATTTAGAGGACATTTATTTCATCTGAACTTCTATAACCTTCAGATTTAACAAGGACAAGTTTTCAACCTCGCGTGGTTTGTTATTTGTCACCGACCTGTACCTAACTTGGTTAAGTTCCAGCAAATTATTCCAGTCTCGCAAATTACGCTATCTCGAAACACCTGCTTACAAATATGGAAATTCCGATAGAACATTTTAACTGTGTATGGAAGATATAGATCATAAAAGGAATTTAATATAACGGTTATTATTTTGCCTGCATTATTTGTTCATTATCAAAATGTTATGCCCTCATTTGACCACTCATTCGTTCTTTTGTTCGTTCCTTCGTTCAATATTTCAATCATTCATTCATTTATATATTTATTTTCTGTCTGATTTAAAATTGGCCTATTACAAATCTATGTATTGAGATAAAGACAACGATAAAAAAGATTTGGCATATTCGAATTTAAAAAGCAATCCATGCAAATTAAATAAACTCTTCATTTACTTAATAACTAATTTTATTATGTTACGCGGTAAGTAATTTATCACGGCTCGAATGTAACTTGAATGTTGCTCAAGTTTAAGTAAATTATTTCTGTCTCGCAAGTTACGGTATCACTAACCACCTGCTGTTAAACTTAGAATCTTTGTTTATTAATAAACTACATATATTGTGTGGGCATCGATAATATAAATCTTTCAAATTTGGCTTTTTTGGTAGATGTATAAAGAGTTTGTTAGTGAATTACTAAATTGTCAGATCTGACATTGACATGACTGAATTGTCAGATATAAATAATTGGCGCTTATTGCTCACAGCCTACCATTTAAGGGATCAGTTGTGATTAAATAATAATAAAAGAAGTTAGGTGTGATAATAATGGTGTCTATTTACGCAGTGTCATAACGATTCATGATAATATTATTTTTTTTGTCTACACGTCGTTCTCGTTGCTAATGGAAGGACTCCGCAACCGTTTAAAAATCTTTGGGCATTTGTGTACTGTTAAATTAAAACGTAATATCACGCCTGTAATTCCCGAAAAGGTAGGCAAAGGAGTGAAGTACATTCCCACGTTTTCCAAATACACCGTTAATTTCGTCAATAAGTTAAAATCAGTTTTTATATAACATAATAGCATAAATCAAGTATTTGTCCACTGTAAAATATTTACATCTTCTGTTAATGTCGACTTTGGTGTGCGCTATTTGGTTTGCCATTTTATTCATTCGCCATTCGCTCGTACTGTTTGTTGGGCGATGTTTGTGGACGACAGATGGCGTCTGATAGTTCAGCGGTTATAAAAAGCATGATGTTTATTTTGTCATATTCTCGTCAAGAATGTTTTGTGTTTCAACTTTATCTGCTTGTTTTTAAACGTGGAATTATGGTTAATAAATAAATCGGAATGTATCATGAATATCAAAAAACAATTTATTTATGTATTTTGTCGTAACACTTAAAATTTCGGTTGGTTGTAGAAAAAGTGGACTTAATGCTTAGTGATGGTGGTTAACACTAGTGATGGTGAGAAACTTGTTGTGAAAATGCTGAGAAACAGTCTAATACTTCTAGCCTAGAATAATGTTAAGGGAACAGAAGTGTCAGAGCTGATAGTAGTTGTTGATAAGGCTATTGGGTATATGTGTATAGGTAAAATGAATAAAATGACAAACGAAATAGGGCACACCAGATTCGACTTTAACAGGGGATGTAAATATTTTACAGTGGACAAATACATGATTTATGCTATTATGTTATACAAAAACTGATCTTAACTTCGTCCATATTGCCGTAATTATTACGAGATGGTTGTGTAAATTATTACTTTGATTCAACATATAACAGAACAAAACAACTCAAACAGTCAGAAATACAGCAAAAAAACACAAAAGCTATAGGTCCAATTAGAATTGTATCGATAGATGACCAATATATTAGACGTAAGATAAGAAAGTTTTCGACGGAAATGTGATTAAATACCATGATGTGACGTGATTAATTGCTTTCACGTCAATATGGCGCCATTTCACTTTCTAAGTGTTTCTCGCGATTTTTATATCGTCTATATCTTGAGATCCAAGATTTATTACTTAGTTTATGAACACGTGAAACACCATAAGACTTTTATATTTTCCGGCTTTTCAAAAGCATTCTTCAACATAGCTCTCTTATTAGGTACATGTAAATATTAGATAGAGATACTTTTATATGTTGAAAAGAAGAGGAATTATTTCAAACAGGTAATCTCCGTGTCGATTATGTTTTATATTAACAAAAATAGGCCTTGGAAAAAGATGACGGGGAGGTTAAATCTTTAGGCCAATGTTCTACGTCCAATAGCGACAAACTGGTTACCATTGGTTGCTGTTGCTGGTCACGACTCCTTTATGCAACTGCGAGAATTCTGGAGTACATATAGGACCAACGATCGACTGCTTGACGTGCCCTCCAAAGCACGGAAACGCAAGTGCTTTACCATGAAATTATCAGGAGGTAATTTTGCCACTGGTACATGCATAGAGATAATTTGCAATTTGCTTTTTAGTCACGCGTACAAACGTTTCGGCGATAGCCTGTAATTTATTTCCGGTCGGGGATGGAACCCCTGGACTGCATCTAACTTTACAAGGTCATCTGCGCTATATGTTGACAGGCAACTTTGACAGATAACCTATACGTCCAAGAGTTTCAGATAGATTGTTTAAACATTAAGATTGAAGAATCCCATGTTATAAACATATCGAAACCGTATAAGAGAGGAATTAAGCCCACAGCGTGCGCGTACGCAACAAAAACTGCATTGGACCCATATAAGAAGAAGAAAGAATAGAAGCTCCAGCAGTAAAAATCTATCTGCGATTATATTAATTTGTATAAAGCATATTGTTTACATTTCCATATTTACTGAGAAGCTTGATTGGAAAAATAAAAGTAATAGTCGGAAACATAACGAGATATAGCGAGAATTCATTCCGAAAAGCATTCCCAATTGTATTGGGAACTCGTCCGATACCCAATGGGCGCGAGGCGCGATCCGGTAACGGAATTATGATTAAACGCTACAGATGTCGACGTGATTAATCGCAACTCGTCAATTTCGTTTCACTCGTGAAATCAGCTGACATGGAATTACGTGCTCGATTGATGTTTTACTACAGTTAGTGGAACAATTAAAAATTCTTTCAAAACGATTTCATTTAGTTCATGCTTATGAAATTGCTGATCATTTTTGGTCTGGCTGGTATTTACAGCTTTAATGCGGTTTAAGGTTGGTGGTGTTTTAAGATTGCAGATTGAGAGAACTAAGATAAATTATGCTTTGGTTATTTTTACCACACAGTTGTTTCAGGGGCAATTATATGACTGTTCGGAGAGATCAGGTATGAGTCATCCCTTTTGTCCGAGTAAAGGCGAATCCGTTTACGATATCTTCGTACTCAGAAGCTTGGTTTCTTTCAACCAACTTTTCTTAGATTGGTCAAAACGGTAGAAATATTACATTCACAATAAACAACTTTCGAGAAGAAATAGACCACAATTTTTCGTAACAATATACCCATACCTACTTAACAAAGTTTGAGGTTTTGCTGGTCTAGACAGTTTTTTCTTTCAAGACTCGTGAGAACAAACTTTGCTTTTGTATATAACAATGACAAACGACTCTTGTCGCGATTGGACAGAACTGTATGAATAGCGTCAATCTCTTCAGGTACTTTGTGAGAAACCGATCTGGAGACTGAGATTGCGAACAATCCAATACGAAGTTACGCCTACCAAGCATTTAAAATTAGAAAACGCAACGAATTGCAAATCAGTAATTTCATGTACATTATGTTGTTAGAACCTAGCATTACGTAGATTACTAGCCGAAGACAGGACGCGATGGCGCTCATTGTGGGAGGCCTATGTCCAGCAGTGGACTGATATAGGCTGATGATGATGATGATGATGATGATTACGTAGATTACCGGATGTAAAGTAATTTCACCAATCCATGGATAGTTTTTCCATTCAATATTCCCTGAATTGAAGAATGAATATTGAACTAAATCCAATATTGAACGAAATGTAGAAATGAAGCAAAATCCGCGTTGATGCCGACACGAGATGACGATAATACAGTGGATATATCCGAGAAAAGCTAAAGTTATTAGAAATGTATTTAGATAAAGAAAACCTATTTCGAAAACGATTCTTGACTGTGTTGGGTGTATTGGGAACTCGTCACATGTCAAATGGGCGCGAAACGCGTTTTGTTAACGGGATTTATGATTAAGCACTACAGATGTTGAAATGATTAATCGCAATTCCCCACTTCATTCGCGAAATCATTTCACGTAATATTCTGTCGCCAATCAAATTTTGACTTCGTTTTTGTGGCAAGTTACGCTGCAAATTTTTCACTGTGTAACTTAAGGTACTTTTGCGTTCTATTAGTTTTGTTTATGGTTTAGAACGTTTGTCTGTTAATGGACATTGAAATGCCAAAAATGTCACTAAGAATTCGTCACTTTCGTTATTATCATGTAGAATTCTATGTGATGAATGTGGAACAAGCAAGGTCGGTCTGCAAGAATAGAGATTTCTGGCAACTTCAGGTCAAATATTATTGTTTTGTCATTGAGTTTGTTGATTGTTATTGATTTCATATGCCTATTTGGAGTATAGCAAGGCTACATTGATCTTTTTATGCCCATATGTTTACGTCACATGAGAGCTTTTTAGGTTCCACTTTCAGGCACGAGTCTAATACAATAACAAAATGTTCTCGAGAGTACCTACGTGTTAAGCAGAATTATATACATAATGCAAATATTTCGAATTCAAATTAATTAAAAAATGAAAAAAATCGAATTTTCAAATATAATTATTTTGTTATCTGTATATTAATACTGTTGTCAATAAAATCAAATTTTCAATTATAATTATTTTGTTACCTGTATATACGTGAAATTTATTAAATTGCAATCGAATTTCGATCGCTACTGGAACACTGTATATTATTATTATATAAGTATCATCCCGTCAGGTCTGTTGGGAATAGGCAGAGAGCACCGAGTGCCAAATTAAATGCTACAGAGCTATTTAGTACTTGTTAAATTACATAGATTTCTGTGAAATCTTGTGATCTATTTCTAAACAGGATTATAACTGTTTTATATTCTATAAAGTAGGTAGATACCACACCTGACCCGACCCGGGCCAAATGCCGGGAATTCTTCGAACGGCTTAGGACCGGCCCGTTGGGACAGCGACCCGCGCTTACAACTATACTCAACAGATGGCGGTATGATTAATGGGCGTTTGTCAGTTTCGCGAAAGAACGCCGCAGTTTCTTGTGAATAATACTGGCGATTTTTCTCTTTATCTAATTTTAAGAAATGGCTCGTCTTTATAAAATGCTTCCGGTTTAGTATTACGGAAATTTAGGAGCTGTTTTGATTCAAATTTTAACCAGTATTTTTAAATATTAAATGTGGCCTGTTCTTTTTTTAAAGTAAGACTATCATCGAACAGTTGGACAGAAGCATACTCTGCATACATATTCATCTTCATATATGTTAATAGGATCATACAATATTGTTAGCAATTGCAACACACGTAGAAACATTACAGTTGCTATATGCTTATAGTTTTAAAATAAATGTCAAATACTGCCTGACAAGGAGAGCAAATGTCTCCGAAACCGACATACGTTTATAAAAAGTAAATTATAGAATGTAAAGATGCACCTCAGGTTTGTAAGAATTTTTTGTTATGTAGAGATAGGCTCGTATTTGGTTGCAATCCCACCTGATGGAAAGCGAGATGCAGTCTAGAATGTGGCCCGCTCGCCTAAAAAGTGCCTAGAAATATTTGTTACTTTTTATCCTGCGAGAGATTTGGGGTAGCAAAATAATAATAATAATTACCTATACAGCCGTATCCGTCCACGTGCAGCACGAAGCCAGGTCCACAACCGCATTCGTAGGTTCCATCATGCAGTTCATGGCAGAGCTGCTCGCATGGACTGCCTTCGCCGCACCTCCCTGTAACCAGAGCTATATTTAAGAACAGTATATGAATAAATATAACCAGACAAATAACAAAACATTAACACAAGTGACAAATATAATATATATAATATGACCTAAGTCCAACAGAGGGCTGAAATAGGCTGATGATGGTGATGATGTTGATGAATATGACAAACATGACATGACAATCATGATCATATGACAATAAGATAAAAATAAATTTAGGTAATAGAATATATATTTGTTAGTCGTTGATTAAATAAAATTACTTTACTTTAAGCACTTTTTCCCATACCATTCAAATCACTAGTCCATCAAACAGAAACGGGACGACTTGCTTAAGCTACAAACGGGTAAATATAGACCTTGGTATTCGTTAATAGAAACAAATGGGACGTTTATCCCGAAGCTATGATTATTTGCTATCGCGACCCTTATCTCTATCAAGAAGTAAACATCAAAGGGATAATCAATGAGCAAGGAACGAATAGTGCTATAAATTAATTGTGAATTTTAGGATTGTATTATTGGCATCTTATAACCCAGTTGATGATATTTGATAGAGAAAATTTTGGAGAGTATGTGCGAGGATATAAAATTATCATTATTGTTAGATTGTCACACCAGGTTCCTTTCAGGGTATGCAGGGAGCACCGAGAGCCAAATATGTCCATCCTCATAGACCTGGCGTGCTTCTTCTACATTTATCCTTAAAATATGAATACTAAATAAAAAATAGGTAAAAAGGTAGAGATATTGATTTTTTAAATAATGGTTTATTACCTTCAACTAGAACACTTTATTCGATAAAATAAAAATTTATAGATACTCAACGGAAGGAATCTTTAAAGTACCTAACCGAAAAGGAAATCTGAAAACTAATTTGTTTCAGTTCAAAAACAAAACTTTTTTTCAAGGCTTAAAACAATTTCAGCTCTATCTATAGGTTATAGGGCTGCTCTTATAGGTTTTCCCGAAAGTCATTACGTAAAACAATGGACAGGGAGTGATGACGATAACCTTTGGAGGCGAATGAACAGAAAGAATTGATGCATGCTGATAAGGATGATGATGATAACAATATTTTGTGGAATGTAACTATCTTATTCGAATATGGATGGATCTAGACCTATATATGACTCTATGCTAGGTTAGATTGTGTGGTTTGTTTTTCACACAGATATAAACTGCAAAAGATTATTTATTTTCTTTTTGTTATTAAAGCGTAACTACTTAAGCGTCGCTTCTTTCTTGTCAGATACAAGTACCATGTTTTAATATATCATTATTGGAAAAGAGCAGTACACAAAGGAAATATTATCATATTCCAATATCATATTATTGTTCTTAAAGGCGAACCATGCCACCGGCATTACCAGGAAAAGAAATATCACAGAATATTATTATTTCCAATTTTTGGATACGTTTAATCCAAATATGTAATGTAGACTTTAATGAGAAAACTCTTGAATTAATTTGAAAAAAAAATGCCTAATATTTATCAACATTTTCAAACAATTTAAAGATCTAGCTCACTTAGAATTGGTAGCAAATGACCATGAAACGTTTCTGAACGCTTATTTAGGCAGGCAGCTAACAATAATTGTAGTAGTTTTTTTCAGCCGAAATAAAGTCTACAAATGGCAGGAAAAATTGTCTTAATCGCACGTTTATTTTGAAACGGCCGCGGAATTATCGCTTGGGCTGTCCGGGATCGTTAGGCAAGCCATTTCGTCTAAAAACAAAGAAACTGTTTTTGGCACAATACACTTTTTATGACCGAACGCGAACTATGAACTTTCGGTATATTTCGAAATTTTTAGTTTATGGCTTGCAACTGTTTCTCTTAGGTTTGATTTTGAACAAAGTTGGATATTCACGGATTTTTTTCAAATTTTCTTTTTTGTATTGAGATTTCATCACTGAAAGAGATTATTCATTGTTCAAATTTTTATTATCTGTTCATAATTTTTTGTTACTTAGTATTGTAATAACATTTTATTATAACATCATATATCATGCTATACTAGTTATAATCATTGCTAATCTGTATTTTACACCTCTGTCACGGATTTCGCCTGAGAGTGAGAAAATTTAAAACCATAGCCTATGTACTACACCATTATTTACTTGCAAAGTGCAGATAGCTGAAGAGATTGGCAGATTTTGCATTTCTTAGGAACATTTTAAAGATCACAAATCTATGTAGTTTTTCTCAGGATATGTAGTATTGCGTTAACGTGATGTAAATTGACAGGCTTAATAAATCACAAAAGTAACGTAATTTAGAGCCAGGATTCCAAACTGCGGATGACTAGACAGAAAGCTGAAACCTAAACCACGAAATAGGGAACACAAAACGTAGGAGTTATTTGCGGGAGAGTTGTATATAAATTCATATTTAATGTGAGAATTTTCGGGTAACGTCGACATTTTGTGATAACGTGAAACCGCTGCAGTAAAAACGGGTTTATAGCGTGTGTATCTATTACACCCGGTAAACCACAAGAGACATACAGTCAACGTACTACAGAATAACAAATATGGAAAAAGATTCCTACAAAATTCGTGCTAGCGTCCGTTTCTATAACAATTTGAAAGAAAATAACGAAAACATTAAACATTATTAATAATATCATTAATAAATGTAAATTTCGCTTGATTCTGATCTTTCTGATCAAAACAGCATCGGCAATTAGATCCCTGAAAATGCATGATTTTACATTTAAAGAAAAGCTAAGAAAGCACAAAAGACTATTCACGCGGAATATACAGTACAATAATAATTTAGAAAGTTATTATTAAAACTGAAATTTGCCTATACTTTTATACATAATACCTAATAAAAGAAAAACAATAAATAGGATAGCACGTTGACTAGAGTCATCGTGAATAAGTTCTTAGTCAGCCTGAGCTTCGATTGCGAGGTGGAGCCTCTAAAGCAGTCCTGATTCTCAGTTAAAGCGTAGATTCACGGTATATCCTATTGTGATGTAAATTTTTTGAACTAGCTATTTAGAATCTGCTATTAGGTAGGTGATTTTGTAATGTCCATCCAGTTCTTGTAGCTACGGGGAAATTACTGATGATCATTCAGACGACGATTCAGAGATAAAAGAATTGAAATAAACGCACGAAAACATAAATATGGCTGATAAGTAGATGTTATGGAATTACTGTGAAGTTTCAAACTAATGAATAAAGAAATATAAAATATAATTATGTTATGTTCAGAGACTTGCTACGGCAATTAGAAATAAAATTAAACTGCATGATTTTATTAAATACACATGAAGATAAACACCATGGTAATAACGAATGTCAAACCTTCAGTCAATCGCAAAACGATTTTTCTTCTTATTCTATAGGGATAAGAACACAAACGTCTGTCTTAAGATTAATTTGAAGATCAGTCTTAAGATTAAAGATAACGAAATCTGGTAGTGGATTTTAGTAATGAATATCGTAAAAACCACGTCTGTTCCAATTTAGTGAACACAAGGTAACTATAATGCAATAAAACGGCTGACTGGCGATTTTCGAACAGAGCGATGACGCAGAGATGAGACTCAACACGTGGTTATCGAGGGAACCAACATACCTCATAATAAAGAAAAGTCTACTCGGCTTTACCTCAGACATTATGCTAACAACGCTTCATATTTATAGCCAGAAAATACGGGTAGTATTGACGATAGATTAAATTAGCATGAATGATAAATCATGAATGGTTAAATTAGCATTGAACATACATTAAATTTGCATGCCTTACGGGCTGAAATAACTCTATGTGTAGGTATATTTGACTCATTTATTATAATCTTGTCAGCTTTGTTCTTGCAAACTTGATTCGAATCAATACCTAATTTAACAATGTTGATAACCCAACGCAGAGATACGTGTGAAACGGTTCCTTAGATTTTGTCCGACGACTCAAGTTTATTTGGCTCTTTACCGCCAATAAGCCAATTTCAATTTAAGATTCTTACGAAACATCAAAGCAAGATATTCCGAAGTTTCACCTTAATTATCCTTGATTATATTTGCAGGAACATAGTGAGGAAATCTGTACACCTCATAATTAAAAAAAAATCTCAGGATTTTTTTAAATTCTATAGAATTAAAAAAAACAATTCTAAGGCGGCTGAAGTCTGCCAATCGATTTTGGCCAGCGTGGCAGTCTACGGCCTTAACGATATCGATAAAAGGGTCAGAAGGAATGTTTGCAAATCTTTTCCCATATTCTCCCGTGTCGTAGTTGCCTCTATCGTTCATATACCGTTACGTATATACGATCATGTCGTGTGCAGGCTGCAGCTGGTAATGAAATCACGTGGCCCAATGGTTCACATTGAACGGCTATCTGGTACACGTGATCCTATTAGCATGCTACACAGATTGAATGAACTTCACAGGTGTGTATATGGATTTCAAAGGGTTGTTTTTTATATAATAATAATAGTAATAAGGAAAATGGCTGGCAGTGGCTGGACACCAAGAGCTGAAGATCGAACTCATGGTGTGCCATTGGACCTATATCATGCACTGGACGCAAACGGGAGGATGATGATGACAATAATAGTAATCTAGTTTAACTGGCTCTAATTTAACGTAGGTAATCCACGGAATCTAAATTAAAAACAAAATACGAAATCCCACTACAAACGAGTTTTACTTATGTATTTGTTCCTTAAGAGAAATCAGTATATATTCCTTCTGATTTGTATGTGTTTCTTTAAAATAATCGTATCGCAATCGTATATATTCGTTGTTATTAATAATAAAATTACATAAAGTGACAACTAACTAAATAGGTCACAAACGAAATTGTCCCTTAATTGGAATATTCTGGTTAATGTAGCGTGTTAACATGCAGTCTTGTTCAGAAATATTATTATGAATTTAGATTGGTTGAACTTGTAATTATCATAACGGCCCCTGTCATATCAAATTTAATTACACAAACACCCTAGTTAAAATCCAAAAGATATGTCATTTGATAAAATAG
>DWFV01000538.1:0-13831 GCA_018246775.1 Parelbella machaon machaon
CGTTTCCCATATAAATCAATAAACTTCATAGTTGCTATATTTGACAAATTTCAAACGTGAAGGATTATAAATGCTGATAGAAGTGAATGATTATTAAACAGTGCTTTGATAGACTGAAGTTGTTTTAAAATGTACAATTCTTTAAAGAGGACTCTCCTTGTAGAGTCATTTGGGGCTATAAATAGTTTTAAATATAAATTCAGTGTCGATATTGTTAATACTGTAAATACGATCGTTAGAGTTTTAGGAACTTCAAGTTTTCGATACTCTACCAATGAATTGTAAAATATAATAGTTTTTGATACCTTTAGCGTCTTGTACTAATTCAGTAAAATCTTGACTTTCCTAATAACATAAATGTTCTTCTTGCGATGTGAAATTTTTTTGACAAATATATTTCATGTAATTTTTCATCTGCTATAAAGTTCATGAATCTAAACTATTTTGTAATGTTTATATATAGCTAAATTTTATGTAGTCTCCTTAAAATTCACAATTTATTTTTTAACTACCTCAAGTCTTCCATCCTATTCTGTAAGATTACTCCGTCCATTAAGCTTTATTTAATGTAAGTTAGTTCTAGATGTAAATATTTTAAATTATTATGGTGTAAAAATGTACTTATACCCATTTAGAAACTTCGTAATACTCCACATGTGGTTCTAGAATAAACGCTCACATTTGGAGTATCGATTTTTCTTTTAACAAGATAGTCATTCCAAACATGTTTCATATTGCTCTAAACCTAATTATACGGGAAAAGAATTATTTTATCTGTTGTGGTAGACGAACAAATTCCAATAACATTTGATTCTGAATAAACGGATTACTTGTAAATTATCATGTGTAGAACTTTCTAGAAAGTGATCGAACGTTTTCATATATTGTTAGTCATTGAATTTTTTAACTTGAAGCTCAACTTCGTTCCACCGATAACCGGTTTTCTCTATAAACGTACCTTTGACATGTCGGAGAATGATTTATTAGAAAGCATTCGTTCTTATAGATTGTCAACGACAAGATAATGCCTGTTATTAAGTATCAAGCGATGTTATTAATGACGTATTCATACGACTGTGTACGTTTTGTGACCAATAGATTTTTAATGAATGCAATAGTCTTCTAAAATATAATGATAGATGAGTTTCTAGATATGATTACAAAATACACGTGAAAAATTCTAGCGTCATTTTGACAAAACATTTCGGAAAATACAATGGTTATTAACGGAATTGAATACGCACCTCCAATAGCAGATCGCCTTCTATATTACAAAAGGTACTAAGACTAAATATGACCTCAGCAAGGTCGGTATTTCGTTAGCTATGTATAACCGCGAATCAATGAAATTATCTGTCCCTCTAACTGGTATAAAAATCTTGGAATATACCATAGTAATATTGGTGTGTTTCATAAAGATATCAAAATAATCAGAACTTGAAAGTTAGTATTGTGTATATTCCAACAAAAACCGGAATTTGAGTAGAAGAAACAAATGAGTGTGATTTTATGGATTGTGCCTAAAAACCACAAAACGAAACAAGCAATATTTTTTTATACTTTCAATTTTTAACATGCTATTAATAATTCTACTTATGGTGGAAGTATGGGATTGGATTCCATAAGTTCATGTGGATATACCAGTCAGTTTTAGAGAAATTGTAATGTAATATTATATGTGTTTATTGGAATTGTATAAAAGTGTTAGGGTATAAGAAAAAGGATATTATTACAATGTAAAACGTTTTATACATATGAATAAAAAAGGATGTATATAGTCATGCTTTTTATTTATTGGATGAATCATTTTTAGAACTCTTAGAAGCTTTCGTTATACCATTAATAAAATAGATTCCCGCCTCAAAAAGATTCGATTAACTTTAAATATAATAATAAAAAATACTGGTAAACGAGGAACAACTCAGCTTTGCTATAGATATCAACACATCCTGATCTGCATTGCCCTTCAATTTGCCATTAGTAGCTTCGAAAGACTTGGTAAACGGGCTTTTGAAGGTTTGCGTATTTTTTTAATAATCTCTTATATAATTGTTATTATTTCTTCTTAAAATAATAATATACCCAATTCAATAAATCGCTTTCAAGACAAGACAATTCATATTAAAATGTACATGAATAGTCGCAGAACATGGCTGGATAATAGTAGAGTATATCTTCTTCTACATTCATCAACAACCTCATTCATCAACTCCATGGGAAACTTTTGCTAACTACTCTACATTATAGTTAAAACAAAACTGTATGCTACGTTGTAATAAAGTAGAGACATCTATAGAAAATTAGTGGAACTAATATTGATACATTCGTAACCAAAAGCTTTCGCTTGCAAGTGAATGTACACTTCGGAACTGTCATGTCAAAGTTTAGTTTTTACTCACTTGTACAATAGATGGCGCTAGTATATTGATAGCACGCATACCTCGAAAAAAGCACTAATACTCCATACTTTTTAAAATATCACCACACAACAGACACCATGCAATCTAAACCAATTTATACTACACCCTTTCAAAGACATTTTCGTTACCTTAATGGTGATAAAGACACGATAAACCCACCCTTAAATTAAAGCACCCCTCAATGTGATAAGAATCTCTGAAGTGTTTATGATACCCTGATAATAATCTTATTCGAGTGAAGGGGTATTTTTAAGTCTTGTCCATGTTGTCAAGATATTTTATTAGTCAAATTAATTTACTTAAATTAAAAAAATATTGTCATGTTTCCAACTTTCAATAACTTTTCAAGGACTTATAAGTATTATACAACTCGTTTATATTATTTATAACGTCTTCATTTATAAATTTAATTAGCCAAACATTCCTACCTATTTCGATTGATAAATAAATGAATTTAATAAAAAGATAATAAGAGAAGAATTAAAAACATTTAGTATTTAAGTTCATAGGAATTACGCCTGGATTTTTTAATATTATAGTAATGACTGACTAGGTATATATTTATTGTTACAGTATATTCATACCTTCTAGTAATCTAACCTGATTGTACCACAGCTTACATTTATTCGCGCTTTCTTAACTTTCCGACCTCTCTAACACCACCATCATTTTGTATTATTTAATGCAACAGAACCCTCTTAAATACTGGTTAAAAACGAAGTCCAATAAAAATAACAACCTCGTTACAAGCTTATTTGAGAAGCAATTGGGACGAACTAATTGAAACGAAAATCCAACCTTTAAAATTTAACGGTGTGCCGATAACTTTCGAGTCCCTCGTAAGCCTTAATTATCGCCCAGCGAAATGTCAATAAACCTGGCGTTCGGACGTTTTTTCTCCCCTTTCTAATTTGTTAGCCCTAAAATCGTGGCCCTACATTTTGTATTGTGGCGAACCATTTTAATCTGGCACACCCCACCTCTCCCTATACGCACTTACAAATACACGAAAATGGATACACTGTAACGAACCGGAGGTCTCGTCGAATTGGAACGTGTTACCCTGCATTGAGAAGGGTACGTACAGGGTTGAAACACACACCATTCCATCACCTTTTGTCCGCAGTTGGGGGAAAGAGATGGCGGATCTGTTGCCGATTTTTAAAAACGTTCCTTTCTATGTCTGGTTCAAATTAGTAGTGAGTGTAAAACGTTAAGAGAACTAAATAGATTGCTGACATTGTTACTTTTATTCACAGTATTGTCACAGGAAAATAGTGAAGGCAATGACAATCAATATCGAAACGGGTGTAAAGGAACGCAGTTCAAATCTACGCCGCGCGCCGCGCCGGCCAGGCCAGAACCCCTCGCCCGGGGTGATACATTTCAGTCGCCCGTACGCGCGCGTCCTGATCGCATGTGCGTCGTGTTACAACATTTTGTCGTTCACACAAAAAAAATACAACAAAATAACCAAAAAGCCTTACAAGCGGTCAATCGAAAATGTATTGAATAAGTGTTTACGTGCATCACAATGTGTGCTTCCTAGCAAAAATGTGAATAAACCTGTTGTATCGAGTGGTAATGACGAGTAGCATTACACCCAGCGTCCTGGTATCTTGAATAATGATATGAAACAACATTTTATACGGCGATAAATCGGCCGTAACGGTGCGCTTTAATCGGCAATGTGTCATAAAAGTTAGGGCTAAGGTAGTAAGTTTTGATGGAATAACAACCGGTCGCACGTCAAGAGGGTGTCCGTGTAATATGCTAATCAGTGTTTCTTTAAACCCGCACACAAAAACCTCTGCACTAGATACTGCAGTGCGATTTGTGTTGCAAATTTTGAACCTCGTAGCATTTCTCCATTCTTCTTTTCATTTGTATTGTTGTTGTTTTGTACTGTATGCAGTTACATCACTGACGTCTTTTATAACCAAATTTTGAACTGCATTGCTTTGTTTTTGTATGTTGTCTATATCTTTTTTGTTATTATGTAATTTTAATTCAATATATTATCTTTAATTACGTTTCATACAAAGACCGGTGGCATGTCTACTGCACTTCCTATCCCGCTACGAACGTCACATGTCTAATGTTCCCTTCATAGTCGAATCAAAGCGGAATTTGTCTCGCCGATAACAAACGCAAATAGCACAATTTCCTTTGTGCGGATTACCTTGTTAAAGGCAATCACCTGAAGTGGATTACATCTAGATTCAATCCGTTACCAGTCTGACTGTTTATTTGATATACTGTATGTGTATTATCGTTTATATGAAGAGTGAAATGTGTGTTACATATTCTCATTTGATGAATGGACGCGATTTATATTTTTTAAAACCACAAATATACAATTTACGAATTTCTAGATTTACAAGATCTAACTATCAGTTCTCCTACCATTTCGCACTAAAGCAGCCTAGTAGAGTATGCTCGTTATAAGACGATATGAGTACCTGCATTTACTTCTTATTCATGCTTTCAGCTTGAACGAAAGAATTCTGTAAATATTATATATTGTTATTTATTTTTCCCCGTATTTAACATTTTGAGTTGTTGAGAATGAGATGAATACCCATAAATGGAATGGCTTAACAGCAAATATTAAAAAAAGATGTTTTATCATAACTACTACAAATTACAAAATAAATCGGCTCCAAAATATGGTGACATCAGCTTTTGATTATCGAAAGCTTCAATTATAAGCATGAAGGCATTTGGCTCCCAACAGCTCACACGATCGAGCCAAATAGGTCGAGAAACCACTGATTCATGACTAAACTAGTAGTTTTGGTAACTTTCAAAAAGCCAATGCGATTCCACAAAACGCCAAAACGTAGGCTAAATTATTCCGTTGTAACCCTGTCGCTGTCAGAAAGTCTTGCACTCGCCACTAAAAATTGATCTATACTTGTCAAAGTATGTCGCAGCAAATAATCAAAATCTCATTTTTGGAAAGTAGTTTCTGTGACTTATGATTATCTCTGTCATGATCATCATTATCAGTCTATTTTCGTCCACTGCTGGACATAGACCTCTCCAATAGCACGCCACTGTGCTCGCTCTTCAGCTCTTCGCATCCAAACGCTGCCAGCCACTATCTCTATCACCAGGTACGAATGCTATTAGACAGCGATTAGAGATAACGATTTTTAGATAGTACGTTAGATCGTTTTGTATTTTTCCGGGCACAATTTCAATGACTTTTCGCTCCCATTGCTGGCCAATACAAAATTTAGCTTTAGCGTTCTTATCTATCATAAATATTTTTCATAGTAAAACAGATTACTCCTAAAAATCAAGCAAACTATTGTTATATGTCATAAGTTTACTCGGTTTTGTCACCTCTTTGCACCGGCTTACAATTTAAATAGCATGTTTTCTAATAAAGCAGTGATAGCCTATTGGTTGAGAATTCAGCCTCTCACTCCAGAGGTGCTGGCTTCAAATCCATGGCGCGCACCTCTTAACAAAAGTGCATTTTAAGTTTAAATATCACTTGCTAACGGTGAAGGAAAACATCGTGAGGAAACCTGCGCACTTTAGCATATATAAAAAAAAACTTTAAAGTGTCAAAATATGAGTCTCCTCTCAATATGAGAGGAGACCCATATTCTAACAGTGGAATGATAAACAGATCGATTATTGTCATTTATTATAATTTTCATAAAAAGTTAAAATAATCATTATATCTACTCTGTTCGTCCCCGAAAACCTTAACAAACTCAATAAACGAATTCGTGTTCGAATTCAATAATTCATTCATCGTTAGTATTATCTGAAAATTCCGTGTGAAATCCATCTTCGGTTCGTTTATTTTTGTCGCTAGTTGGTTCGACTGCGTAAACAATGGAAATCCGTTTCGAAAATGTAAATTTCGATGCACTGTCCAATTCTAATGCGCCTTGCGTGCCACCCAGTTCCGGGATGAAAGAGATATTCCCAAATGCAGAATACGTAACGATGTATCCCAGTTAGTTTGGCAAATACAAAAGGATACAGCGCTCGACGTGCTTCCTCCATTCAGTAATTAATTTTGTATGTTCTCGCTGTGTCTTGTATTCTTTTCCAGTTCGCCGTATGCAAAGAAACCTTTGAGCAAAGTAAGAAAATATTTATGCTGAGCATCGTTTGTTCGTGTATGCGAATATTTCAATTCTGGGTCAGAAAATCGTAAGATATGGTACACTAGCTTATTTGGAAATTTTGATATTTTACTTTCACTTAGCACGTGCAATTAAAATGTATTATTTTGCTTTTAAATGTCTCGTGAGTGTTTATACTGATTATTACATATGTACAGACTTAACTAGACTATGTTTTTCGGAATGGCCCGACTTATTTCGGACCTATACGAGGTACTTCTTCGTCAGCTCTCGTCAATTACAGCGAAGCCGATTACTAGTCGATTCCAAAAAATATACGTGAGTTAAGTCGGTACATATATAATCATGGAACGTATTAATTATGATTAACTGTTTTCCATGCGCATAATAATTTAAACAATCAACCATTTTTGAAAATATAGATATTTCTGTAATTCATCGAAAGTCTATAGATAACCTCAAATTGGTGTAAATATATATATATCTGGATGACGCCCAAAATTGTGCCTCTGAAAGGTCGAATATCATTTCCGGTAATGATAAAGGAAAATATCGAGAGAAATAGACCATGGAATTCTTTATAATGCTCTTTACGAACCCACGCTTGGGCACCGTGGCAGGCTATGATTTTAGGTCTTATCTCTCTGATACGAGCCAAAAGTAGAATGACAAGAGTTAATAATGATTATGAAATTTATGTCCCAACAAATATTACATTTAAATTAAACTAAAAATAATTAACTGTACTAGTTTATCAAATTATTTATTTAATAGAAAATCTCACACGATGCGTCACAATGAATTGCTTAGCAACCTTAAATCTGATATTACAAACACATAACAGATTAAATAATAGCAAAATTAAAGTTTGCATAATATCCATACGAACCGATACATCTGTTTCTCAATCACTGCGGAAACTAGTCTTATCTACCCAGTTGCTCAACGAGGAGATGATGGAAAATCGGCAATAACCAGGAACGAAAGTGATAAAAGAGCAAAACCACTTTCAAATAATGTTAACGGCGTAAATCACCTGACAATTTTTATATAAAGTGAATTTTACCTTACTAGAAAACTCGCAGCCGTTGAACATATAAATCATGGGGTATAGGAGAATAGGAGGCGAGGAATTCTTGCACAATTTCTGGTGTAATTTATTACCTATTTACCTACTACAAGTATTAAATTACAGAATATATCGCCAGGAAGCAATATTGATTGCGTTAACACTAGATAACATACTAACAGAGACTAGCCAATGACCCTGGTTGTTGAATCGGAGTCCGGGGTTCAATTCCTATCTATGACAAATATGTCTTCGGTTATTATAAGTAATTGTTCTGGGTGACAACATCATGATGATGATGATGATGACAACTTACTTTTAAGCATGTATTTAGAAATATAAGCCCTACTTGGCCAGCGTGGCAGATTATGACCCTTACCCTTATTCAAAGAGATAAAACGTTGTATTATGATAACCAATAGAGTAGTTATCAAACAGCCGTGTACTTTAAGATTAAATTGAATATATGAGTTTTGCTATAACTGACCGTGAATTATATACCGCTGAAATAATCATAATCATGATGATGATGATGATGAAGTAAAAGAGCAACCAAGCGTGGCTTAAGAACAACATAGGATTCTATTTTCCATGCGACCTTTTACCACTGATGTCATTATTTTTTTACAAAAAATAACATTCGAATAAAATATCTACGCAAGCAATATAGTCATTTAAAACGCTGCCGAAATAAAATTGTGTTTCAAAGTTTTTTGTTTCAAAGATATTCTGGTAAATAAATTCATTTCTGTGTTCGCTCAACTTAAAATGAAGTGTAACCGAAAAAGCGCTACAGCTCAAAAAACTGCACAATATAATATTCCATTTGAAACTAATTTCTCCAAAAATATTTTGATGTCTGAAATTATTTTGTCTCATTCAAGTTTTCATTCACTCACTTTTGATGATTTAAAAGCGCGTAATTTCACTGCCTATTGACATATAATAGAATTATCATCTGAAAAATTCATTTTTATAAAGACCTACATATACGGTACACTCTTTTGCACTGGATATTTTGTTCATTCTCTATTTTAAAATGTATGGAATATCACACCTAACATTTTTATAATACAATCTACTACATAAAAATTCATATAAAGTACCTACTTTCCAAATTTTGTCTCTATAAAGCCTATGTTTTTCGGAGTAAAATGACTGTCACACGTGGACGAACAAACAATTCGGCTATTGAACCTTTGAATCGATATTATAGTAATTCGCGTGGACAACATAAATTAGGCGAGACTATATTTTGATAATTACAGTTACATCACGTCAAAAACTGACAGCCTATCTTGCCTGGATTACATTAACAATTTAAAAAAAAAAACAATTAAACAAAAAATAAAACGAAGCACCTGAGGAAATAATTGATAAATTCTCTTAAGATCCAAAATGTATCTTTAACGTGGTATACAGAACTGAATAGAAAAAAAACTCGATAAAAACACGCGACGCCACGTTGCGTTTTCAAAACAGGATAAAGATGCTTATATATCTTAGCGGCGGATTAGACAGGCAACTAGTTTCAATAAGAATAATGCTTTGAGAGAAACCACTGCGCCAGCAGACGTCGAGCCAAAGAGAATAAAAGCATCATGTGAACCCAACGAAAATAAGAACAAAACAATACCGTCTACGACTTATTTCTTTCTCTCCGGAAGTTATCAAGTTTTCGACCGGTTTGTACCATTCTGTTCTTATAATAAATTCAGCTCGCCACTCGGTCTGTTAGCTCTTGTGAAATAACAGACCAACGTTATTTATCCGATTTTAAATACGTCTTTGTTCGATAGGAAAGAAAAAATTATGGCTTGTCCAAGATCGCATCGGTTAATGCGGTCTTAATAGTGCGTTGATGGATTCGATTTTATTTAGTCCCTTTGTATTTAAAGGATGGCTTTTTTTGTGAACTCCATGTATAACTAGCTGTCTATTATACGCAGTTCCTTTCGCTGTCAGAAACTATGTAATGACTTGTTTGGTAACTATTTTATTTAGAAAATACCAAGATTTTCCATTGTTCAGAATTCAATTGCTAAGATACGCCCTCCGCACTTGTTTAAGCCGTCAAGTATCTACCTACTTTCCTTTGAAGTGATCTGCTTTGAGAAGTCTAACAGACAGACACCAAAATACAAGTTTTCAACTTAGTTCTTAGACTAACTTGTCTATAAATAATCTAGGGTAAAATCCAATAATGACTGGTTAATAATAAGTTACTGGCACATTGAAAAATACATTTACTACACAAATAGTAAGCTATGAAACTTTATATAGTACATTTGCCGTTAATAAGTGTTTTAATTTTAACAATTACACGATTCACGTTCGTATGCTCCCTAAATTGTTGTCTACGTCGTCATTCATGGCGTGGCGCGTGGCAGACCCGAAATAGTTAACAAGTATCTTATCGATATTTTACTTATTAAAACAAAAATCTATGCAGCCAGGGTCCTTTTTTATTGGTCGAGCTATTTCCACGCCAAATTCAAAAGAATTCAATGCTACTATCCTAAACGTGATTTCCTTAGGAATCATGCATTTTTTCCCGAATAAAAATTAGCCTTTATTTCATTCAGGTCTGCAAAATATTTGTACAAATACATATCGTCACGTTGCTTTCTGAAAAAAGCAAAAACCAAAAAACAATTTTACATATTTACTATATGTATTATTCGTAGCAACACCAAAGTATATATTTTACGCTTAACTACTTTAAAATGAATTCATTTAAAACGGTGCAGTCTAAAATCTAAATGCAATTTAACCGTTTCATTTATTTTTGTAACGACTTTGTCCAATATGAAAAGCACAGCGAGATTCAATTTTAAAATTGATACGTATGAAAATCAACGGAGCGGCAAATGTATTTTCTATTACGGACCAACCCCTCAAATAGTAAACAGATGGGCAGTCGTGCGAAAAAGTCGTATTACGCCTGATTGACACGTCACTTGTGACTGACAGCTGGCAGCATGCAAACGAAACATAAATAATGAGGCAAATAGTCCCAACGACTTTTTGTATAAGAGAAATAGTCTCACAAGCAGAAGTAATTTTTATTAACAATGCTTTGACCACATACCGTTATGTGACTGTTGTGCCTATTCGCTTCGTTTAATAAATAAAATAGTAAATCTACAACTACCTCACCTTCTATTAAGAACTGCCATGTCTGCTTTATATAATATATATCATTACCTATTTTACAATTTAATCTGTATTTATTACTTTGTTTTTACTGTTATTTCAATTGTACTTCATTTTTTTTTATTTAGTACGCTATCAAATATTTAATTATTGTTCCCTCAATTTAAATTGTACGTATTACTTTCCGATGTTGAATTTATAGTCTCCGTTTAAAATGTTTAATTAAATATATGGAAATCCATAAAATACAAGAAACACTAGTTGATAGCTAGAATGAATAGAAGATTCCCTGTTCAGATTTAATACTTATATATGAAACAGTAGAACTCTCATTTCATGAAAACTCTTCATATTCATCTCTCCAAATAGTTATAATCCTGACTTTCCAACGTTTAAGTACTCAGATTTGTCTTCTGTCTTATTTTTAATGAGGTCACGTTTTTTTCCAAAATCACTCGTTTTTATTAACCTCAACAACCTTACGGACGAAAGGACGGTAAAGTTGTAAAAACAACAAATCATATTGTTACAATAGGGTACCTTAAAAATGAACCAATTACGTTTCGGTCAACGTTTGCAACAATAAACGTAGAATAAAAATTTTATTAATGTTTCCTCTTGGCTCCTTTATATCTTATGTATTGTCCAAGGGTATTGTACAGCACATTGCCACCTCAATGACTTGCAAACTTTGCAGACGCATAGTTTGCGGGAGCTTATCTTAGGAATCAAGCAGAATGGACCTAACTTGGATACCATTAATTTTAACGTTACTCCACGGTCGAACTAGAATTTAAGGCTAACATAGTTATTATATGTTAAACAATAATCATTTCATATTGTTTTAAACAGTGGAAGAACGATAAAAGGTCAGATCATTGACATTTTCTTCAAATTTATTCCACCTTCTCTACAAACCGAATTAAAGAAACATGCATTTATGTATCTGAGAACAGAGAAGACAATTACTGTAATAAAAACAATTTGATAATATCTCTAACAACTTAAAGATAAACAAGGTATACAATAAAGAAGTCAAAAATATAGAACTCGTCAAGCTACAACTAGAAACAAACAAATACAAAACAATGAAACGGTCATCCAAACAGGGTAATTTATACTGTTCCGACCATAAACCGAATAGGGTATGAACATTTAGAAACGTCCGCACTAGATAAATAAGCAAGCAGGAATAAACAACCGGAGCTAACATAATTGCGATGCCGCAAGATGAGGACGTAACAAAAGCATTAGCAGAAAAAAATCCCCACGCCAGGCTTTTTGGGCCTTTTCCAAAACGAGAAAGGGATCCCTTGTGAAGTGCCCACCGCTATCAGTCTGTCACACTCTACTAACTTCGGGTGTGCTTAGTTTGAAATCGGGATAACAAAAAAATTGCAAGCATTATCTTTGATAGTTCAGCTTCCGTTGCTATTCTGTTCAATGGATCATTTGAATTTCACCATCAATATTCCATTACATCCACCGGAAGCCGTACAATCTGTGAACTCGCTTAACGTTATTGTTACACGAAATTCGTATACAATTTACAACAAAACCTAAATAAATTAATTTAACGGACCCGACGAAATTTGATATCGGGTTGGAATCGTGGAATCCAGAGGTTAACGAAACGGGGCCGGGGAAATTAAGTGTACATCGAAATATCAGACGCTGTCTGAATGATTAATGAACATGTAACTTATATTACTTAATCTGCTATTACGTAAGCCCATCTGACTTTTGTTAATAGTCTTTTACGTACATATGTTCGTCAAATCGGTATGAACTGTTGAATAATTCAAGAATTACAAACTAATAAAAGAGAATTGCTTAATAAATTTTAATTTTAGTAACTTAAAACCAAACTCTTAATACCTCGTAATTTACCGGTGGACACAAATACAGATGGTCTGAAAGAAATATGCAGGATAATAAATAAGGCAAAGTCATGCAAAACTGAACTTAAAATATACCTTAATTAAAGTTTAAATTAGATAGACGTTGTTACAGAAATTGTTTCGCTGCATTGCAGGGGCACGTCCGTTATGCAAAAAGACTGATTATATCAACAGCTTTTGATTATCTCAGCGACGGCTCAAGGCACGTATTAGTGACAATTTTGAAACCGATATAATTATTAACCTCTCCAAATTACCATTGTCCACTTGTCATTTAAGTATTTAAGAGAACTTTAATAGATTGAACCTCAAAATCCTGGAAAACCATACATTTATTCTGATAGTGTTGCACCATGACTGCGTCAACAAATCTAATCTTAGAATGAAACAGATCTTCGAATAATAGAACACACAGCAAGCAAGTCAGCAAGCCATCCGTGGCAGGCACCCCACATTTCCCTTCAACCGAAGCGTGCTGCCTGGTTCGCAGTCGCTCGTGTGTTTGACCGACTTATTTCCTTATGAGTACACACGCTCACCATGATTAGAGTTGAAAAAGTACAACCCAATTTGGTCCCGGATTGTTTTGCCAGCGAGAGGGTAAACCGCCGATTGGCTGTGCAAATATCGGCTTTTGGACGGGAATAAACCAAATTTAGCGTAGATCTATTACAAGGTCCCTTAACAACTGTCTTTCTGTATATTATATGAAAGGTAAAACGTATTAAATTTAAGAAATATAAAGCCTGCTTTATTTGCATCTTGATTGATTCTTTTATCCATCACTCGAACGGTCTTAGATCTTCGGTTAAATATTCGAATGAAGAATTATCTGTTTGGGTCTGACTCTTTATATTATTAGTCAAAGCAACCACGACACGAAATCTTATTATAGGGCTGTGTATTAAAAGCGTTATTATTATTAGTACAAACTATTCATAGTAATTGACTTGCCAATACATCAACTTTTATAACACCGATGCCACAGCAATTTTCAGAAAAGCGGTAATAATGGAATGGTTTGACTATAAAAACTGTAATTAGCTAGAAAACGAACCACGAAGCTTCGGAACTCACTTAATAGATGACCAATGCTCTTACCTGATATTGTTTAATCTCGTCTGATCCCCGTAGTCGACTATCACTTAACAAATAATAGACTACGTATTACCT
>DWFV01000539.1:0-13831 GCA_018246775.1 Parelbella machaon machaon
TTCGGCAATCCTACCTTAGGACATCTTGGATATGTTCTGAAATGGATATCGCCATTTCAGAACGTTTTTACTGCAAGTGTTATGGGTTCTTCTAGAGTCGTTAACACAAAACAATTACAAATATTCCTTAATGAATTCCTTATAGGTTCCTTAACCTCTAAACATGTACAGTATGGCATATCAACGTTTGTTATTAGCAGTCATGTCTTATTGGTTTCTTCCTTGATCTCATGTGATTAAATTAATTCGATTAATTTAAATTTAGACCCTTTTCAGCTCAGACCAGTAAATTTTAATCTGCTTTTTTTGTTAATCCCAATCATCTTGTCATCCGCGGTGTTCCATAGGAATTCAAATAAGATTCGATCTTTCTGATTGGGTGCACGTCGCTACCGTGCCCACGTCATATCAAGTCAACATACAACATCCAAACTTTTATTTCCATCTCGAAACTATGATATCGATCTAAAATAAACCTTATGGTGTTAGCAATAAAAGTAAACGTTCAGTATTGTAGCGGTGTAATAATTTTGTCGATAACATTTTTCGATCGAATATTAAGTTATATTTCCATTTCCGAATGAACGCGCTCAAGCCCATTCGGCCATATTGGAACGCGTCAATTGAATTCGAATTTTAAATTTTTAGTTGTCAATTCGACGCCCGACGGCTGTTTGTTTGTTATTTGTATGTTTTATGTTATTTCGTTTCTTAAATTGAAATGTAATTAATTGACTCAGTAGCAATAATTACAGTAATTTATTTTGATTAAAACATAGATATTTGGATTATTTTGAACGTTCCAATTCATATTGGTTTATAATTATCATTGTCAGATATAGAGATAAGCGATAAATACCACGATATCTAGACACACGACTATTTGACCCCAAACTAGGCAGAGCTTATACTATCGAATCCAGGTACCTATAGATGAACTATATTGTATAGGTATATATATCAATGTTATATGTACTTGTAGTTATTTTTCATTTCTTTACCCTTAACATTCAGACAAGATGAGCACTTGTACTCAATATACAAACATTTGCTTCACGTGGGAATCAAACTTATGAGTCCCGTTCAGAAGTCACATCACTAATCAACGGGCAGACGGAGTGTTATTATCACAATTGAAATATTCTTAAACTAAAGTAAAGGAGCAAAATAGAATGATTTTCAATTACAAACTTACAAATATTTTCTTCGAAATCACACAAACCAATACGGTATCTGTAATAAAATATATTAACCACACATTACAAGCCCAATAAATATCGTCCAGTGTTACAGCCACAATAAAAGGAACAAATTGGTGGTAGGCACCGGCTCTCAAATTGTTTTCGAATAAAAAGAAGCGGTAAGGTGTTGTCACCCTTTTAAAAAACGCGTATTTTCGATCTCCCAGCGGGCATTCGATCGTGTCCTGATTTGACAGGAAAAAAATGCGGACACCCAAGGATTTTACTGAAGAAGACATACATTAAGGCGACCATTATTATAATTCAATGTGGACATTGCTTTTTTTAGGACCGGACAAGTTGCGAGCGGATAGCGGTTAGAGGAGCGGATAGATGTTAAATTGTGACATATAAATTTTAATTTCCGTTACAATTGACAGCGTTAATAAATTGAGATAATAAATATAATTATTGCAATAATATGACTAATCGGAAAAATGATTCAAAAACTTACCATAATACAAATAATTTATGGGCACGTTTACCTACGAATTTATATTTGACTTTTTTATATTTGTTTATTGATAGATATATTACCATTTAACTATTAGCATAATAATATAGTACACTTACGTACAAGACACATTACAATTTTTGGTGAGCAACAGCTAGTTATTTACTTGTTTATTTAGCTGTATGTTCGTATATCCATAAAATTATTTAACCTTACGTTAGATTACGAGATCCAAGGGTTAAATTATCTCATCTGTAGAAATCTCTAACATCCCTTATGAACAATAGAAAAGGAGAACAATTACTAAGCCCCCAGCAATATCAGTGGATTTTTATAACAATTATGCTTAACAATCGCTTCCCGCTAACTGCTTATGACTTGCATGACCGTTTTAATCGCAATTTAAGCTACAGACTGACGATTATTGCTGCAGTACTATACTGACTTTGGATTTCGTAATTTGTGTCTTATGGTGGCCGAATTTGCAAAAAAAGTGGACATACGGTTATTGTTATGTCACGTCGATTTTCAATAAATAACATGCGTTTGGGGATATTGGTAAATATTTATTGTTGGCGTATATCAAGGCACAATGTGATATTTATTGTTTTTTTTTAATTTAATATATGATCAAGATTATATTATACACACTGGCTTAAATCACGTATGTTTTTGGGATGGCTTGGCTAGTAACTCATGAAGAAGGAACTCGTATATGTACGAGTAGGTCCGAAACTAGTGGGGGCATCCCGAATAACGTACATGAGTTAAGCCTGTACACATTATATAATCAAGTGCTTAAGCATTTACGGGACATTCAATAATAAAATTAATATACGAAAACGAATATGTATTTTAAATAATTGTAATCAACACTGTATCATGTTTTTACTAACATTTTTTAAAATTGTACTTTTGTATACACTGGACCCGAACCCATATGAACTCGGTACCAAAGGATTTCATAATAGTTATTGGTAATACAAAATACAATAATTTTAAATTGTTAACAAAGTATTTCCTTAAAGTAACCCCGGTAATATATTTTTTTGCACGTAGATACACTAAAAACACAACAATCCAACACGATATGATAATTTGATAATAAAAAATATACATATTCCAAGAAATGTCTCATCAAAAATTTCTCATATTACCTACTGAAGAATAAAAATATTATATTGCAAAATGAACAGGCGATAACGGAATGGAATTATTGCCGGAACAAAATAGGATATGTCATTTGGAGGCGAGGCCTTGTTTGATAGCTGACGTTAAACTACAAGCGAGTGAAGCGGTGAAATAATTTGGTTTATGGATAGTTTATAAAATATGAAAAAACGTTCATTCGAAAGACTAAAGTTCTTATTAGACGCAGCGAGCAATGAAAAAATCGCTTTGACAAGTTTATGTACAAATGTAAAAAATGTTCTGTTTGAAAAGAAAATAAAACTACGTACAAATATACGTACATCTTCACGCCAGGCCTTTACGGGGCAGACAGAGTGCGGTGTGTACTAAACATTTCAATCCTTAGCGATCTAACTTGCTTCTTACACATTCATTACTCTCTAATTCTTGCACTTCACTGCATAACAATTATAATAGTTGTAGATATAAATATATTCACTTTTAGATCCGCGTTGATCGTTCATCGCTCACTCATTCGCGGTACAACAGGACCATAAACATCCAGCGTTTAAAAAAGTTTGATTGAGATGAGAACAGGAGAAAGTTTTGATTGTATCCCGAAGGTTGGAGCAAAACATCGTATAAATAACATTGAACGGGGAATAACAAGGGCGACTGGCTGCCGTGAACGAATTTTTGTCAAGGAAAAGATCGAGAGAAAGAATGGAATCTGTACAGAAAATTCTATGTAACAAACTCAATATAAGATGAACGGTTGGTGGGCGTAACGGAGAAGGAACATGTGAGGGAATTGCGCGCCTAGGATTTATTTATAATGTTAAGGCGTGTGCAGTCTGCCAACCCGTGTGCAAACATTGTCACATATGTTTATGCGGTACGAGTACATCAATAACCAATTGTTTGCTTCAATTCGAATCCCGGGTCGGATTGGATTTTCTAACGTAGATTTTTTAAAAGAAATTTCTAGTATTGGCTCGGAGTCTAAATCTGTCTTCGATGTATAGCAATACACTCATCATCTATTCCATGATGGAACGTAAACGTAACTAGTAAAACGTGGAAGTGTACCTATAACATTCCCCTGACTTTTATTTACCAATCCTTAAAATATTTAATGAATTATGGTCGATTTTGAATCAGCTAGACCAGAAGTACAAATAAACGTACATATTTATGTAAAGTCAAATTCATTAAGTAGTCATTTAAGTAACTCATTATTAGTAACTGAAAGTAACCAACTTCTAAAGGGTTCATATAAAAGTACACTTCATGAAATCCGTCTTCGCATAATTTCTTTGGATTTTCCTTACCCGATGCTAAATTATTCTTTCACTCGCAAGATCGAGTTAAATGGAGGGTATTGTATTAAAAATTTCAAATGAGTTGCTATATGAAGTCGTATAAGAAACAGTGTAAAGAACTCTATGTAATTTTTATATATTTACATATTCCATGGTGGGACGTAAATGTAACTGGTGAAACGAAAGGGTGTACTACACTCCTCTGCTTATCTCTTCGGGGATTACAGACGGGATATTACGTTTTATATATAATAATATAAATTAGCAGGTACTTGTAATATCACTTTACAGAGGATAATTAAAAATGTGTTATTCACTTCAAAAGATATAAAATGTAGCTGAAAACGTCTGTCTCCGCTGAGACATGTGATCGGCGGAAACTCATGAAGAAAGACCTCGGGTAGGTCCGAAACTATCGGGCTATCCCGAAAAACACCCGTGTTTTAAGCCGGTATATATTTACGGTATATAATCATTCACGAAACGTTTGACAGTTTGAAATATGCCATTAAAGCCTTTTGATGGTACGTCACAATCAATTAATTAAATTATTTTCCAATGTATTTACGGAACGCTTATCCGAATTATTAAATCAGCCCCCCTCCGCCCCCTCACCCCCCAGCCGATCAACTGACGCAAAATTAATTGACCGTTTAATGAGTCGGGAAATATCAAGTTTGTCGTCGGATTCCTGCCGCTGAATTAATTATGAGTCGATTTTTCGATAACACCCACAGATTAAAGATCGACACAGAGCATTTATTCTTATAGAACTTTCTGGCAAATGAAAGTTTATACAAACAAGTTTTATTGTATCTTGTGTAAGCCGATGTTCATTATTATAAAACCCAAAAACATAACATCATGTCTATTCCCGAATAGTAGGCAGAGGAGTGTAGTACAAACTCACTATTCACCTTGCATAAATGTAGACTCAGAGCTTCTTCTAAGAATTTCAAATTAGAAAAACCCAATAAAACGTTAACCGTTCCCGTATCGAACCCGGGGCCTGTTGAACAGCATACGCACTTGCAACCAACTTGATCACTAGGCATTCAAAAAACCCAGCAAACCCAAAATAAAATATAGTATATTTTACTTTCTGGGAGCTTTTAGTGCAATACAATAATTTAATTTCACTACAACAAGTTAAAATAGATTTGTTTTTCATATATAATTAATAACTAAATTAAATATGCGCTTTCAATTTTCGCATAATTTTAAAAACTAACAACTCTTGCAATATAATTCGTCTACAAAGCATAGATACTGTTATTTTCTAAAATCGAAGTTGAACCTCTGATTTTAATAATGTCATAATCTATATACGAAGTGCTAATTTCATTTGACGTTTTGACAGGACGAGCCAAACGAAACAGGTATACAATATCAATATACACCAGAGTGAGATGGAAAATAATCGATAGATATTAAATACTGTACGCAGATATTGAATATTTTGTAAGTAAATTGAATACTGTTGTAATATCAATTATGGTGGATACAAATATATTATAACTTTTGCAATATCTTTTAAAAAATGAATGACCATGTTCAAAAATGGAACGCGAATTCGAAATTCAAAAGAGAACGAACGAACTAACGATTCAAAGCTATCAAGTCGTTGACACGGTCTTGACGCGAGCGGATGTCAAATGTGTTTAAACAATAATATTAGTTAATGACACAATGACTGATCTGGCAAATGCTAACCAACTATTTTGTACCTTATTTTATATGGCATAAAGTCCAAAATAAATAGCACTGAAGTTATTTAATACACTTCGCGTTCATTGTAAACAGAAATGGATCATCCGTATGGATGATAATTAGTGGGTTAAAGGTTATGTATGACTGCCATAATAGTTTTCTACGAAGTGTATGTATAATATGATATTGAACGAATATTGAAAATGGCTTGAACTCAGGCTTATACCATGATATTTAGTTTATTACTACTTAGCTTCAAGATATATGTATTGTTATTTTGGGTTTATTCTCCAGGTCGGGTAAAAATTATTTGTTTTTCCTATCCTAAAATTCAAAATATTAGCTCAAATACATTTTTTACTGTGTATGAAAATTGAGGATCGTAGATATACTGTAACCGGTACAACGTGAGAGTGTAGGTACTGCACTCCTCTGCATACTTTTTCGGGAAATATTCGTATAGCCTGATGTTGCGTTACGTTGTATGTTATCAGTTTAGGGAATCATAAATACTCTTTGAAAACTTAATAAAAGGTCTTTGTTGGTATGCTTCGTTGTATCTTTAAAGGGTCGTATGCCAAGTGAACTACCATTTAAAAAATTTACCTCCAAAATGTAGTGAAACAGGGCTTGAAGAAAAACTTTCCAACTATGTCCAATTAAATGCTTTTAACTGGTAAGAGAACATACCTGTAGAACTCTCCATCGAAGTTCGCAATATGTAGATCATTCTGGTAATGCTACTTCCATATATGGATAATCGCTTATTATCAGGTAGAACAGCAAAACTCAAGTCGAACTTTCTAGAAACCTGTACGAGTAGGAACGAAAGATTTATATTGGGAAGTACCAAAAAACCAGCCTACAGTCAAATCCAATTCAAATCCATTGAAATCGAAGACAAAATAAGGCTCTGTTTGAACAAAACAGACAGTTCACGACGATCCTTAATAATAATATTTATATACAATAGACAATATAACACATCCAGATGTAGAAACCTCTAAGTCACTTTTTGTTCTATTCGAGCGACGTCTTTGTCTGATGTGACGTAAGTCGTGATTTATTATATTATTTTATATGGGCTATTAATTAGAGTTTTGAATGTGAATGCTTGTGACGTTCACTTGTTGAGTGGTTGGAGGTTTCTTTATAATCTGTGGATAATAGATTGAATTTTGGCTCTTTGATAGTAATGATATATTTCAATAGCTGTGACACTTGATGATAAATACGTTTTGTTTATTTAATGTTCAATATGGACGTATTGATATAATACTATATCAGCAGTGTTTAGATGCGAAGAGTTGAAGGTAGAGTTCGGTGTTGTAAAGAGATCCAAAAGATTTTGAGAAATACACCGTCTCCTTAAAGAAACATTATGTAATCATTAAAACGGGCAAGAGTAAGCTAAGCAGTTTATTGTCTTCGGATTGATTTTAAGTCACAATCTGCTGAATAATATAAAATCTTGTATAGCTTAGGAATGACTGTAAATATGTGTAATATGTATAAAAAGCAGCATAAAATATCTTAAAACGCTTATAGCCTCACGCTATCGTCATCGTCAGCCTCTATATATCGGAGCCACTCCTTTCAGTCTTGGGCCTTCCGAATTCAGCAGCTTCCCGCTGTCTCCTTCTCACGCTATGATGCGAAATATTTGGCAAGTACAGCGTAGACAACACCGTCAGAAATGTATTGGCTGACAAATAGGAACAAATTTTTATAGTCTTTCTAGTTACAAAGCAAGTTTAGCTTTCAATATTGATTATTATAATCAAGGTACAGCTATCAAAATGAATATTTTAAACCACTCAAAATCTTATAACAGATCACGGGCCACTATGCCCTTAAATCACTGCAGTAATTGTGAAGCAAATTCGAGTCGATTCCACTAATAAATTGAAAATCGAATCCTAGAATAATTATATACGAGTATGTGTGTACTGGTTTAACTCACGTATGTACGGTTTTTGGGATGGCACAGTTAGTTTCCGTCGCGACATCGCTGCAATCGGCGGAAGCTCATGACCGAGAACCTCATATAAATCAATCAATATTATCAAGCGTATAAACACTCACGAGAGTTTGAATGGTAGAATCCAAGAATCAAACAGTTGTCAAACATGTACACTAAGTCACGAATTTATCAAACGCAATTTCGATCCATATTATCGGTTAAACCACCGATGTCCTTAAACCTGGCCGCGAAGCCTCCATTCACGGAGGCTCCGCATGTCTCCCGCCCACGCACTCGCACTTGCACAGGATTGTCACTTGTATCCTTTAAAATACATTATTGTCCCTATATTCCTAAGTTTTAGAATAAATATCACTTGCTATAAGCGAATGAAAACATCACGAGTAAATCTATCTATAAAATACAGTAGAATTATCTATAATATCCTTTGAAATGTGTAAAGTATGCTGATTTGAGGATGTGATGTGGTAAAAATACACTATTATTACGTCAATTATAATAACTTCAATCAGCAGTACTTCGATTTTATCCATTTTTTTAATTAAACTTTAATATTGAAAAAGGACCGTTCTTGTCGTGATTAAGATGAGAATTGAATTTTCGATAATAAAATTCTGTTTAAAGTGGCTGGCAGGGCTTGGATTCGAAGAGCTGAAGATCGAGCTTAGTGGCGTTCTATTGAAGACGCCTCAGTCCAGCAGTGGACAAGAGTAGGCTAATGATGATGTCGATGATGAAAATTCTGTTTTTAATAATTAACTTTTTCATTTGCTTTGTTGATTATATCATTTGAGCTGCGTCCTTTAATTTCAAATATCATAATTATTTTACCATCACGCCAGGTCCCTTGCGGAATAAACAGGGAGCACTGAGTGCTAAATATTTCTGTCTTTACAGAATTCATTTTCTTCTAGATTCATCATTCTCTTAAAGCATGGATATAGGTACGCAAAATTGATTACATATTATATGAGCATAAATTATTAAGGAAGTATGCGGGTGCCACAGCCGGCAGCCCTGGTGGCCAGGGTATACATCATCTATGTAGTGAGGGCGATATTTTTAAACGTACTATACGCTTTGATTCAGTACACCATTGTGGTCCCAACAATGCGCCCACTAATGTATGCGGTGCATTAATACAGACGGAATGATTTTTTGTATCTAATTTGACAGGATCAGCTCACGGAATTGGATTTACATCGTGATCGACCTTTCTGACTTTGTCTTTTCATGTTTAGTATTAATATTTGCGGAACTGCCAATCAAGAGGATGGAAATTTTGCTAACTTTAGCACTCTATAAATGTAAACAGAAGAGTGTACTACACTCCTACGTAAAATAAAGAAAAAATTAAGGAAGTAAAAAAAGTTAAGTACCTGTATCAAGTATTAAGTAAATTAAAATTAAATTTAAAAAGCATTTAACTAGAGTTTCATAAAATAGGTCCACTTCTAATATCTCAAAACTTTCATCTTGTAGTAGAAAAAAAAAAAAATTTAATAATACCCTTCTACCACCACTATTACTACAATTTATATTTCTTATTTAAGACCAGAATTCAATTTCTTTTTTCAAAAATAATTCTCATTACCTGCATTCAGCTTCATCAATACTTACTTCATCATGCATATTGACATCACAAAGGGTTAAATGAATCATTGGTGTCGATTTTATCAGTTATTAACAGGGTTACCATCTAGAACATAATAAATTCTTTACACAATATGTCTGATGAGATGACTAAGCAGGCTCTGCTGGTATAGAGTTTCTGCTACACTAAAATAGGCTTTAAAGCTATGGAATGCAAAGCGATCCAGTCTTTATTCGCGTGGAAATCATAAATCAATGGAGGTACGCTTGGCTTTTGTGGCGGAAACTGATTCTGTCACCGGGTCTAATCCTCTAACACTTTTCATATAACTCTCTTTGCATAGTATATATAGAAGAAACACATAAAACATATGAAGATAATTCGTAATTTTTGAAACGTTAAAAAGTCACATATACGAGTACATAAAATATTAATACTATTGTTCAATACGAAAATGTCAACTTGCTTTAACTACCTATGTATGTACATATGTATAGAAAAAACAAAAATGTCCAAACATGTATGTTATGTAGACCAGTTAGACTTTTCAATCGTTTTAAAAATATATTTTTGTTTCAAACACAACACAAAATTGTCATCGAAGTATTTGTTAACGCTTCACTGAAATTACCTTAAACATAAATATTTAAATACTTACATACTAATGTAAATATATTTTATAGAGAAATTATAAGATCTCGGGATAGGGTCACCTGACGCTTAAACTTGAGGGAAACTATGCCACGGTATCCAGATAGCTGATAAAGTCCATAATTAAATATTATATGAGTAACCTTATGCATATCTACAAATATTTATTTCAAGTGGGAATTCAACCCAAGCCTGGCTCACTAGAGTCACTAAGCTGATATGAAAGAGCATCTGATAATTCAGTGTATACTATAAAAGCTCCATACAAACCAGAAGTGTTAATATTTGAATTGAGAGTCACAATATCCACATCATCTCAGTACCGCAATATAATGGGGCCTTTTTAGTTACTTTATTAATTCAATCCGTCATCATAGCTGACTTGTCGTACCGGAAGCGAATGGTCACGACGTATTTCATAAATAAATTCCACGTTCAAACTTTTCACATGCTATCTGAATTATGATTTTAGTTTCAGGTAGGTATTTGTTTCCGCGGCGTCAGTAGTGGAAATTTTGGAATTTGTGTGTTAAGACTTTTTATTTTTATCATTAATGGAATCACCAATGGCAGGACTTTTTAGATTAGGTTCTTGGATTGTGATTGAAGATTAACTGCTCAGATTTTCTCGTTGCTCGCTTCTCGCTTGCAATGAAACTTTTTTGGCTCGGTCCTGAGATGACAGATCTTGTTCCGTTGTAATTCGTGATTTATATGCTAATAGTTTAGTAGATTTTAATTATAATTAATACAGCGGGCATGTATGTGTGTTTGTGTGGGTGTGTTGATCGTTTTGTTCGTTGATAAATCGAGATATCCAAATTGTTTTGTCGATGATGGATGTGATTCTTGAACACGGTTGTCTTAAATATTTGAGATCAGAGGCTTTCTTTCTATTTGACATACCAAAGTGATGTGTTTTAAATGATTTTGAGTGTTTATCGCTACATACAAAATACGTTTTAAGTTTATAAATGACATTTAACCTTAATGTAAGTTTTGAACACAGGTATTCCTGTGTTCGCGCCTCAAGACGCGCCGCTGAGCCTGTTCTTCGGCTCTTCTCATTAGGTTACTTTCTTACTCCTTGTGCTGATCGTCTTACAGATTGCAATACTCGTATATACTTTAAAATATTTTGAATTTTTCTTTGAAATTACTTAGTTACGTACCACGGTAGCGATCAGACAGTTGAGTTAGAAAACTTTCAGAAGACCTATCAACTTCTTAAGACTTTTTTCTGTAGTCAAATACAAATTGAAATCCTTCTACTTTATTGTAAAATAGTATATGCATTTAATATTAAATTACATATATCTTAGTTCTCAACATCATTGACATAAATTAAGCTCAGACGGTTAAGCAAGAGAAAGATGTCTGCATAATCAGAATTTTTATTCAATATTTATCGTACATATGCATCTTTTTGTCATTAACAGTACGATTGTATTCGTAAGACAACTGGCTATATGTAATTGTCAGGCCATTCTCCTCTGCTCACACCTTCCATTCATAGTTTGGACTCAGTTTGTTAACAATTTCCGATACTTATCTTAACTGGAACCAATTTTTACTTCCTCACTAACCCATCTTGCCAACAAAGACAAACAATTATGTAAAGCGAGACCTATCCCAACTTCCTATCGCTCGCTGATTAAGTATCCTATGTTATGTACCATACAATACACACCATGTACAATACAATAAGCCACAAAGATGTATTCAAGCAAAGTGTAGAGGAGTATTTATTTTTTTATTGGACAATTGTAATTTTACTATCTGCTTTGGACGAATAACCATAAATACTCTTTTAATCACATGTATTTATTATCTTATATGTCATCACGCCAGGTCACTTTCTTTGTCCTTATTACGCCAGGTCCCTTACAGGGTAAGTAGAAAGCACCGAGTGCCAAATACCACTGTATTTCCAGAACTACCGTGCTTCTTACTCGTTCATCACTTTCTTCAGCCATGCAAGATGGTTTCGTAGACTTCGGACTCTCCCATTGGTACTTACTTGACCTTCTATTTACATATTATATTACCGTGTATGCCTTTTAATTATTTTAAAATGTGATATAAAATAGTAGAAGAGTTATTACTAAAGTCTAACATGAAAATAATATTTAGTATCATTCCGTTTGTTCGACGTCAAACATAAACGTGACTTTTGTAACTGACGTAATTATTATTGGTCACAAGAAAATGGCTGTTAACAAGTGTTTTGATTTTTTTGCTTTAAATTTGACATTTGTTAAACTGACTCTAACCTACGTCGCGTGAACACATTAGACAATCTATTCTATGTTTGTTTTTGTTCTTTCTATAAGTTTGTTTTTTGGAGCAATTTGATGTTCAGACACCATAACATGTGTCTCAACGTTTCTAAATTAACAGGCCATAGCGATGTTTCGACAATGGCTTATCATGGTGTCGTCAACATTTTCATTATAATTTTTTATACAAATAAATTAATTCTTCATGACCTACTTCTTACGTTGTTGTATTTGCTTAGCGACTACCACTGATTGTGCTCATTCTTTAGGCATATTGCTCTTTATAAAGAAAATAAGCGTTCCAGGACTTGAACTCGCACCCTGAAATGGGACGTTGAAACCTAAACCACTAGGCTGACACAAGTGCTATCAAACTTTCTTAATCTGTGATTTGAATAATGCCCAACAGTTAAACGGTAAAAGGGTTGATGCTGGCTGCATAGACGGACTAGAAATGGTTAAAACTGCTATACAACTGTATAACATCAATATACCTATATATAATTGTACTGTCAATTGAAGACTGACTCTTGGAGATAAGCTTGAGTAATCTGGGAATTTTGCTATAGATATTTTAATTTAAATAGTTGTCTTTCATCAAACCTAACTGGTCTATTTGTGTCATGAAAAGTAATTAATGTAATTTAGAAAAAAAATATATTCAAAGTCTATCCAACTCAAACTTGCAATAAAACTATAAGAAAATTTATAAAGGTTGGCTGGTAGAAACTGGATGTGGCGAAACGAAAAACGGGCTCAGTGTATCGCCTTGAGAGATTCCTATTTTTACTAAAGGATTGAAGCCAGCTAACAATAATGCCTATAATGTAAAGAATAAACAATACACATTTGCAGCACGATTGCACTTAAAACCAAAGTAAAGATAGGAGCAAAGATTTATTAGGATTTCATCCATACAAATTTTCAAACGTAGATAAGAATTTAGTCAACGATGTCAAATGTATAAATGTAGCATTGTAAGAACATCGTAAGAATTAACAGTTGTATATATTAATGGCTTTCGACCACCATGGACAATTAAAGTTAACTGATCATCAAACACGACACGCGGAAGTGATATTTGAATTCAAATGTTAGATCCCCATGACCTGATAGCTGACTCACTAATTATAACAATCGACGCCTGGCTCGTCTCACAGCCATTAAGCCAATCTAATCTTGTTAATTTAATCCGAAGCCGTTCCACCCACGCGGAGGAAGTCAATCATCAGCATTTTTAAGCGCCGTATTGGTTGGACGTGTTGAGTATCACGATGTGCTAATGTTCTTGGATTGGAATGACCTAAAATTACGTAAAAGACAGAGTGTACGCATGTATCTTTGGAATATACATTTGAGGGGTGTAATGTAACATGAAATATACGGTTGGATACATTTTTACAGGTTTAGTTCACTGGTTTGTTACTCTGTATGCTGAGCCAAAGGCTGTGAGTTGTGGTTGATA